>VMDO01011169.1:0-68163 GCA_007922755.1 Pedetes capensis
ACTATATAGTAAAAGATAGAGAAGACTTGGATGGGAAACTTAGATGGGAAGGGGGGAGGGGGGAAACATAGAGGAGGGTAAGGGGTAACCTATATGAATAATGCTTATCAAATTGCATATATGAAAATTGTCACAACGAAAAGCATGTCAAAATGAATCACATTATGATGTACATTAAAAATTTCTAATTAAAAAAAAAAAAGGATGCCTAATTCTGTACCTCTGATCACCAAAACTGTAAGAGAATAAGTTTCTGCCCTCCTCCCCAAGTGCTTGGCATTGAACTCAGGACCTCTCACACGCTAAACCCATATTCTACTTCTCAGCTACACCTCCCAGCTTTTCTATTGTTTTAAGCCACCAAATTTGTGGTACTGAAGCAACCCTAGGAAAATAACATAGGGAGAACTGTTGTTGCTGTTGTTAGGTGCCGTCGAGTCGAGTCCAACTCATAGAGACTTTCATAGGGTTTTCAACGGCTGCTTCGGGATTGGCTAGGGAGTGGGTTGCCAGGTCCTTATCCCATTTTTGTGGTGCTGGGAATAGAACTCGGGACTTCAGAGACTGCAGCACAGAGCTCTACCAACTGAGCAAAATCCCAGCATAGGGAGAACTAGTTTTTTAAAATCTCAGATCTCTTTATGTTTAAAATAATGATTTTACTTCATTATATAAAATACCATTTAAACTTATTACAATTGTCTTTATTTTACTTATTTATTTATGTAGGTCAGTCAAAAATAGTAATACTGGTCAACAATTTACCAAAGATAGAGGCAACTTTCCTAAATTACAGTAATGATGATAATAGATAAAAAAGGAACAGTAAATACTATATAGTAAATATTGTAGTAACTATTATAATTATGTTAGATATTATAATTACATAATAAAATTATTTGAAATTTTTCTGAAGTTCATATAAGAACATCTTCATTACTTCTCTGGTTTTTTTTCTTCCTTCCCTCCTCCACTACTCCCTCCAACCAGTTTTCTTTTGTAATCTTTGGAATCATACAATTTCTATTCAGTATACATTGAAGACTTAAGATTTAGACAAGAAAATAAATAATGTATTGATGTCAGCAAACAGTGCTGTGCTTTGATTTCTTCTGTTTCAGAATTCCAGCAGACAGCTCACTGCAGGCTGTTGTTGGAATTGGGTGCTGGCTTGCTGGTGCTGGCTGCTTCTAAGAAATCATGTGAGTCAGACAAATCAAAATAATAGAGAAACTTCCTGCAGGGATGAATAGAGATCACAAGGTCAAAGCCATGCGGCCTGATGGCCTATGATTCAGATCTGCTGGGTTCCCACGCTCTCCCGCCCTTCTCGCCTCTTATAGCTGGACTTGTTGGAACCACACCTGCTGCCTGAGCACTGTCCCCAGGCCCTCAACGAAATTACCCTTTCATCAGGTTAGGTAGAGGAGCATTATCCCCACAGTTCCCAGGCATGGCTTGGATGTGTACAAATGCCAATTCCCTTAGTCACCCTAAGTCTTCTTAATCAGAATTGCCAGGGACTGGCACTTAGACTCAGTTTCAAAGAATAGAGTATGGGAAGGGAAATTGATACCTTTAGAAATATGGTGGACATCACCTTCCCAGGCGATCAAGTCTGACATTGCCAGTGCTAAGTCATGCTGATGCCCTTTATCCCTAACAAAATGCCATGAGAAGCAATTCGATTCGGTGGTCTTTCTGTTAAACACCAATAACCCAAACTGAATCATGATGCAACATGAGGCATATGAAGATAAAACTGAGAAGTTCTATAGAATCCTCTTCAAAATATTAAGGTCCTGAGTAACAAGAAAACCTGGGAAACTATCACAGATGGGAGGAAACTAGGGAAGTGTGAGAATGTTACCAAATGAGGTCTATTTGCCTGCAATACAGTACACCAATCACTGAAATAAGTTTGTAAAAGAAAGTTTATTCATAGGTGACAAAACGTGATGAGGAAAGAGACTCAAGTTTCATATCTGCCTCCAAGGAAAGCATATAGGAGGGTTTATGGGGTAAAGCAGATAGTCTGAGGTATGGGGAAAAGTGACTGGAGGGAAGGAAAAGTGAATTCATCAGTGGTCTGCTAGGTGACCTCAAAAACTGGTGATAGAACCAAGTGAAACAAGAGGGTTTGGTCAGGTCTTCCCTCATTTTCAATGACTAAATATAATGTGTGATTCTGAATTGGATCCTTGAGCAGGAATAAACATTAGTAGATCAACTGGAGAAATCTGAACAAAGTCTATAGTTACTAGTATTATAGCTGTCTTGGTTTCTTAGTTTTGACAAATGCCCACTATAATGTAAGATGTTAATTAGGGGAAGTGGGATGAAGGGTAAGGGGCACTCTACTATATTTGTAACTTCTCTGTAAATCAAAAATTATTCCAACATTTTAAAACTTTTAAAAGCAAATTAACAAAAATTAAAAATAAGACCAAAAAAAAAAAGTGTGGTTCACAGATCAGCACCATCATGCAGACACTTGTTAGCAGAATAGATCATCAGAACCAACACTAGATGTATTGAATGGAAATATACTTTTTCTCAAAAAGATTCCCAGGTTGGTTATTTATGTATATATGATAAATTTTGAGAAATCTTACTCTGTACTATAGAGACGGAAGTTAGCATCATCTCAGCTTGTCTGAACCTGAAATATAGACTGATTTTCATTAGTGAACATCTGCCTGCTTCTGGGACCTCCTACTCAGTTTGCAAATTCATTCTGACCACCAAATTTCTGCATCCACTCCTTTGACCTTGGTCTTTTCATAGTAGCACTTCTAATGAGGCTCAAACCATATCTTGTGTTTGCAAGACATTTTCTTCTTTAGAAGACTGGAATCTTGGTGGTGCACAACTGCAATCCCAGCACTTGGGAGGCTGAAGCAGGAGGATTATAAATTTAAATCCAGCCTGAGCTAAATACAGAATTCCAGCCACACTGAACAACATGCCGAGACCTTCTCTCAAAAGGAAAAGAAAAGGAAAGACTAGAGTCATATTGGTCATGGTAGCACACACCTATAATCCCAGCTATCAGGAGGTGAAGGCAGGAAGATTATGAGGTCGATGCCAGTTTGGGACTACCTAGCAAGTTCAAGGCCAATCTGAACTACATATTGAGACCCTGTCACAAATGGTAGAGGGCTTTTATAACTTGTGTAAGGCCCTGGATTCAATCCCCAGCACTATGTGGTGGGGAGAAATAAAGACTGAAGAGTTACATTTGATCCTTAACTCTGTACTTGGGTCCTTGCTACCTGACAGACTTCCCTTTTACTGACAGCCAGCCTGCACGATATTCTAAGTGCTGCTTACTAGAAATCTCTTGTAGCATTGTTCCATGCATCTCTGTCTTGGATTTCCACCTATTGTCACTATAACTTCAAATATTGTACTTTACTCCCAGAGTCAATCTTGCCTGGAAGTATCCAGAAAGGGTACAGCATAGGGAGAGTTTGCTTTCCCAGTGACAGCACAGAACAAGAGCAGGACTTCCTGAGGCCTTTGTGTCTTAGGGGAAAAATAAAAGTGATCCACAGGATCTGAGGTCAGTAGCAATGGCTAGGAGCCACATTGGCCTGGCAATAAAACTATAAAGGTAAACAAGTTCTTCTGTGGGCCAAACTTTTTAAATTTTATGTCATAACGGGCCACAGTGGCACACATCTGTAATCCCAGAGACTCAGGAGGCAGAGGTAGGAGGATCACAAGTTCGAGGCCAGAGGCAACTTGCACAACTTAGCAAAGTATGAGCAAGGCCCTGGGTTCAACCTATCAGTACTGAAAAGAAAAAAAAATTGTGTCATTGAAATCCCAGGAACTAGAACCCACCAATTCTATAATGACAATTTGCAGATTGAGTTACATAATTCAACTGGAATCCACTATGGAATGAGGTGCATCACTGAGGGTTAACAGTCAAGAGAATTTATGCCCTGAAAACCTTCCTGGTCCAGGCTGTTACAAGGGAGCCTGGGGCTCCTTGTTTTTTGTAGACATTTTGACAAGTGTCACCTTCAGAAATATTATCTGAATTCTATCCGTGGCATATCGATTTTTTAGGGAGCAGGAGCACTGGCACCCAAAAACTTTGGAGCAGCTGAGGCAACCCTACAATGAGCTGAAATTTAAATCTAACCTGATGAGATTTCTCAATTCTCCTACCTCAGCCTCCCAAATGCTGGAATTACAGGTGTATGCCATTATGCTCAGCTTCAATGGGATTGTTAAAGTGGCAAAATTTTAAGCTTGATAGTCTTAAGTAGAAGTTTTCTTTTTCTTTCTTCCTACTTTTCAATAATTCCAATTTACCTAAAAATGTTTTGTAGTTAGAATAAACTCTATAATTTACACACACACACACACACACACACACACACACACACACACACACACACTCAACAAAGTTTTGTGAGGCTGATAGGGTTAGGACCAGAAATTTTTATAAAGTGATCTCCGGATAACAGGACCAGGCATAAAATAAAGCAATTTGAGGCTGGGTGTGTAGCTCAGCAGTAGAGCATTTGCCTGGCACACATGAGGCTCTGGGGTCCCCAGGACAGGAAACAAAGAGTTTTTAAGAATAAAAAAGGAAATATGAGTGCAGTCTGAATAGCCACTAGGATAAACAGTTTAAAGTGTCTAGTTGAAAGTTAGGTAAACGTATTTTGAGGATAAGAAATAAAGATCTAGATCAAGAAACAAATAAGAGATCCAGTGGTCTGGAATAGATGAGATTAGTCTAGGATGGAGTGTAAAATAAGAGGTGCAAGTGCAGAGCTATAGGGAAAACTAACACGTCAGGAGGCATCAGAATAATGGCTAGTGGAGGTGACTGAGAAATGGAGAGTGTGTTTGATTCCCAGGGCTGCTTTGGCAAATTACCATAAACCAAGTGGCTTACAGCATCAAATATTTATTCTTGAAGTTCTGGAGGCCAGAAATCTGAAAACAAGATGTCAGCAGGGATATTTTTGAAGGCTCTAGAGGAAAACTCTTCTTTCCTGTTTCTGCTTCTGGTGACTCTGGGTATGCCTTCACTGTGGCTACCTCCCTCTAGTCTCTGTGTGTGTCCTCTCTTCTATCTCTTATAAGAGAACTTGTATTGAATTTAGGGCCCATCTGGAGAATCTAAGATGATCCCATCTCAAGATTAACTATATCTACAAAGAACTTTTTTCCCAATAATAGCACAGGTTCCACAGAGTAGGATGTGGACATATCTTTTGGGAGACAACTATTCAACCTACTATCAAAGAGGGTGGATAGAAACTTGTGGACTTTGGTGGGGGAAGGCGGGGCCTCTCTGTATAGGTCAGGCAATGAGAAGCCCTACAGTTTAAAAAAGGAAGAGAAGGCCTGCTGAGTTTATGTAACACATCTTCCTTCAAGTACATTTGACATTCTTCTTTCAGTATAAATACTAAGAAGAATAATACTAAATTCTAGTCTTCATGAACTCTAGCAATTAAAATCATTGCAAAGCACTGTTTTAAGTGTCAAAATAGAAAGTGTTCAAAGTACTATGGAAGGCCAGCATGATGTAAAAAGTGATATTTTCTGTGAGATCAAAGAAGAGTTTATTGAGTGTATTCTAGTTTAGAAAAAGGGAAGGTTGGGAGAAAGGGCAATTCCAGGAGGAGGTTTTGTGACCAATGACTCAGAAGCTAATATGTGCTCCTGTAGTATTCAGGAAGAATGAGAGGTGGGGTAACCTGGAGGGTAAGGGATTTGTCAGGCATAAGCAAATAAGAGGCTGTAGTAGAGCCTGGGATGGTCTGCAGAACATAAAAGGCATGCATTCTACTATAATCTTAATCTGGAAAATTAAAGAGAGTCCCTGAGGAGAGAGATGATAGTTGTTTTTGTTTTGTTTTGTTTTTTAAGACAGGAATATGATTGGATTCTGTTCCAGAAAAATTACTTTGTGGAGACTATTGATGAAAATGGAAACTTAAGTCTGAGAGACCTATCAGTGTAAATTAATGTAACATACCAGTTTTCAAACCAAATTCATCAACAACACCTATGCCACAACACCTGTCCTTTTGAAAGTACTGTTTTTGAGAACTGATTTGTTTACCTGCAAAACTAATTCAGTAAATGTGGCATTCATTTGGTTTCTACATTGATGTTATAGGAATGTAAACTATTGTGTTACAAATTTTAAAATAATGAACTGTTTAATTTTTCAGATACATCCAACAAATATTTCAAAATACTTATAATTAAAACTTCTTAGGAAAAACAAAAAAAACACTGTGGAGGTCCCACAGCCTTACCTGTTCGCATTGATTTTTACAGTCACCACCCTCCCTGTCTTTCCTTATACTGTTGCTTTTCCGAGATGCAAGGCCTTTGCACTTAAGAGCCAATCTACCTAGATTGGCTTTCCTCTCATGTCATCAGAGGGTGCCCTTCTTATGGTGCAGGTGCCAGCTCAAGTGTTTAGTGCCTGTAGAAGACCTCTCTGGCCACCTGCCTGAAATAGTCTCTATCCTTAGTTGCTTTCTAAGTCATCACTGGGTTGTACCTTCTTCTTAGCACTCACCACTAAGGTTGTTATGTTGTTCATTAACTCCTTTACCCACATCCCCATCACCACATTAGAACATCCACTCTGTGAAAGTACACGCTTAACTGTCAACTTTACTGAATATCATAGGAACATAGATATACACTTGGCATCTTATATATACTCAAGAAATATTTGTTGAACTAACTTCTCTATGTTCAAAATCTAGTTTGGCTTCCTACTTCCCACAAACAGAAATGCACCTTTAGCAAGTTGATGGTTGTATAGCTCTTATGTTGTTTTTTTAGGTGCTGTGGAGTCCAGTTTGACTCATAGCAACCCCCATAGGGTTTTCAATGATTAATTGTTACGCGATTGCTTCAGGTATGGACTGCCATGTCCTTCTCCTGTTTTAGTGGTACTAGGGACCAAACCCAGGGCTTCAGAGACCTGAGACCCACACTCTACCAACTGAACTAAACCCCAGCCCCATAGCTCTTATAAAAATTGAAATTTATCTTCTTGAACTTTCTCCTTTTTGGTTTTTGTTTGTAGTACTACCACAAAGGTAAGATTTGAAAATCTTCATCTGATGTTCCTTTGAACTTTTCTTTTTTCTTTTCTTTTCTTTCTTTCTCTTTCTTTCTTTCTTTCTTTCTTTCTTTCTTTCTTTGTTTCTTTGTTTCTTTCTTTCTTTCTTTCTTTCTTTCTTTCTTTCTTTCTTTCTTTCTTATTTTTTGACAGAGTTTCCTTATGTTGCCTAGGTTGGCCTTGAACTCATAACCCTCTTGCCTTGGCCTCCAAGTGCTGAGATTACAGGTATGTACTATCATGTCTGACCCTTTAAAGTTTGTGAAGACAATTTCACATTATGTAAATCCAGATTTTACCTCGTTCAACAATATTTATTGAACATATCTTGAGTATTCGCACTTGGCTAGGTCTGGGGAAATGAAGATGAATATGATTCAGTGTCAACAATGGAGAAACTCATTTGATTATTCGTTTGATTACTGTTGCATTTTTAAAAGTGTGACCCTCCATTATAGGAATATTGAGTAATTCATTATTTCGGACTTAGTGCAAAAGCAATCAAACTCATTGAACATGGAGCAGCATTAAGCCTTGGAAATAGGTAACTCATTAGACATGGGGAAGGAGCTCTGGGAAAAGTAAAAAGCAAAGATGGTCTCTGCACCATCAAGGTTGGAAAATGAGCAAGGAGTGATATGACAGGGATTGGCCAATGAGAAATGAGGAAGTGGAGAGTTTAGCTTCACAGTTGTCAGTCCACAATTTCAGATCCAAACAGCCCGGAACATCTAGCATCTTAAAAGTAAACTTGGTGCAGCTAGCTTGGTAGAAGCATGATCTGAATGAACAGAGGCCATTTGTAATCTTTTCTCACCCTCTTGAGAGTCAACAGTCTCACATTTTGCTGGGGAATACATTATGTTGTTGCCACCGTAAGGTGTGGTAGGTAGGATGCCTTGTGTTACCTTTTGCAGACATGAAAATTGTCTAAAATGAGGTACTTATCACTTCAACACCCAAGAGTTTTGGGGAAGTAATTTGTAGCTGTAGTGAGTCCAGTTTGAAAGCTGCATTTGAACTGTTCAGAAGGAAAAAAGTCCTGCTGGGAGCAGGTGTCTTTAGAGTACAGGCTTTACACTGCTCTTGCTACTTCTGCTCTGACCTGCTGTAACAGCATTCTCATTGACAGCTCTCTCTGCTTCTTGTCTCCACCAGAGAATGCTGTAGGAAAGACATTTTCCAGTGAATTAGAATAATTTCTATAGAGTGGTGATTTAAAGGAAATGTTAAAATAATCCAAAAATAAGTTCTCCTCACCAGAAGAATTCTCGGGCATTTTTAAATAATGACCATGCTAAGGTTAGCGTTTAATGTCTAACATACAGCAAGCTCTACCTACAGATTTTCCTGCATCGCTTGCCATCCAAGTAGACTTCTGAGAGAAAATGTCAACCAGTAAGTTTCACATATTTTTTCATTTGGGATTTATGTTTCTTCTTCTTAGCTATTGTTTGAATCAAATCGACATGGACAGCTGCCTGTCCTCACATGTCTGCCTTGCGTCACCCAGAACACCCAAGTTTCTTTTGAAGCTAGACCCTTGGAATACAGTATTTTCCCTCAGGCTGTCATTATTTTGTTCAAACAGACTTATAAGAGTGCTTTGCAAAAACACACTTGTTGCCAGGCAAAGTGGTACACACCTATAATCCCAGCACTCGAGAGACTAAGACAGGAAGACCAATAAGAGTTTGAAACCAGTTTGGTTTACATAGTAAGTTCCGGGTCAGCCTGGGCTACACAGTGAGATCCTATCTCAAAAACAAAAAACAAAAAACACTACATCCCTCATTGTTCCTTTTCCCTTTATGTTTATTTTCTGAATAGTGTTAGAAAGAAAAGAGGGGAAAATTTTGGATTTCCCATGCTTCATAGTAAGAAAAAAAGAAAAGCAAAAGTTGAACCATCAGCAATAATTTAGAAATAGAAATGGCCTTTAACCTGATAACAGAGTCCTGACACACAGTTCAGGTTTAACGTCCTGAATGTGAAAGAGCATCTTACCAAAGCATGCATGCGTGGGGGTGGGAGGCGGGGGGCGGGCATCTGACAGAACACATGCACACCATAGACAAATGTAGCGTCCACACATCACTGTAGATGAATTAGGAACAATTCAATAGTGTGTGTCTCTCTTCCTTCCTGCATTTCCACACTGACTTTTAAGGTCTCTAGGAGTCAATGAGAATCAAACATGTTATTGCAAGTAAAGTTTGACACCAAACAAGTTCACTTGATCACATTCCAGTTTCTTAATTACCACATATTCATTTAATAAGAAAGTTTGCATATAAGTTATAACTGCTCTTCTTTTTCATTCAGCAGGTAGTGGCAGAAATATTTTAGTAAAAATAATTGCAACATATCCTGCAATTAGCACTTACTATCTTTTCTCTGCCCCAGAGTGGAACAGTGAATCTCAAAAAGCCCGTAATCAAAGGCATCAGCTTTATTCCCAGTTAAACCACTCAGTATTATGTCTCTTATTTAATTTCCCATAACTCCTTCATTTACTCAGTATGTGTTTCACATGTACAGTACTTAGTTCTGTGTTCACAGCATTTCTTCCAGTGCCAGAAATAAGGTGAGAAAACAGACATTTGCAGGAGAAGGGTTTCAGTTTTGATGAACATCTATATGCCAAATCATTTATTTTGTCATCTCACTTATTTTTCACAACTACTTTCATTGATATGTGCATTATTATCTCCATTTTATAAATATAGGGAACTTTCACAAAATTCACATTGCTAAAAAATGGTGTAATATTTGATCCAGTTGATCAAATATTTATTGAACACCTACTACATGTCTGTCACTACCCTGAATACCTGGGATATACCATGACACCAAAAAGACAAAGATCCTTCCTTTGCATCTCTTTCCACTCTGACTATGGTTCTCAGCCCTGGTGGAGAACATGCTAGAATCACCTGAGGAAGTTGAACAGCACACCAATACTCCATGTCCACTGAGGCAATTAAATTAGAATCTCTGACAGCGAAACCTGAGCTAATGATTTTTTAAAGTTCACAAAATCATTCTAAAGTGCTTCCAGGATGGAGTATCTTCTTGTGTATTAGATTATGCTGTATAAAATATTGCTACCCTCCAAACACCCTGTACACATGTCAGAGATAATGAAAGTATTTTGGGGCAGGTGGGGGGGGGGGTAGAGATTAACACTTCAATTGGTGAGCTTTGAGTAAATCAGATTACCCTCCATAATTTGGTGGGCCTCATCCATCAGTTGAATGTCTTCATAGCACAATCACTGACCTCCCTCCAAGCAAGAAGAAATTCTGTCAACAGACTGCATTTGGTACTTGGAGTGCCGCTTTCCATTGCTCTCCAGCTTACAGGCCTAACCCCGAATATTTTGGACCTGAAACTTTACAACAATGTGAGCAATCTCATTTCCTGATCTCTCTCTCTCTCTCTCCCTCTCTCTCTCTCTCTCTCTCTCTCTCTCTCTCTCCCCTTCTCTCTCTCTCTCTCTCTCTCTCTCTCTCACACACACACACACACACACACCCTTCTGGTTGTGTTTCTCTGGAAAACACTGGCTAATACAGAAAAACAAATTAGAAAAATACAAATTAGAAGAATGGATGAAGGTTTAGCTCAGTTGGTAGAGCAATTGCTCAGCATGTATAAGGCACTAGGTTTGATCCCCAGCATCAGGAAAAAAAAAGAAAGAAAAAAGGAAAGGAAAGGAAAGGAAAGGAAAGGAAAGGAAGAAAGCAAGTAAGCAAGCAAGCAAGCAAGCAAGCAAGCAAGCAAACAAGCATTGAAGGAAGGCCTAATGGGCAAGCTGAAGAGCTTGTTCTTTATCTGACTGGGACTATAGAAGTTTTCTGATAAACCACGTGCTTCTTCAGAGCTTAGGTTTTGCCTTTGATCCTCACTACAAGAGCAAACATCTGTACATTAGTGTAGAACCATTTCCAGGGGACTGTTCTCTTTAAAATGGCACCAAGGAAAGACAAATAGCTATTCTGAAAAACATAACTTGTTAGAACAGGATTGAAAAGTTTGCTAAACTGTGAATTTTCTTCACTGCTGACCAAAGTGCTACCCATTTATCATAAGGATAAAGATCAAGAAGAGGTGAAAGAGGAGATTGAATAATGAGGCTATAGATTTCAAACCATGGGCACAGTCATTTTATGAGACTTTGGATCATCTTCTTTTGATGCAGCAACCATGAGAAATACCCTGGGGTTTTAAGAAATAAGTTAAACTTAAGGATTAAAATAAAGAACATTAAGTATTTTATAATCTAAAGTCCTAAATTGATTTATAAAGATTTCTACTCATATATATCTTGAATCCCTAATGTTACTAAAAAGATAAGAAAAGATGCTGAACATGAATTGGTTTTAAAAATGTTTTTGCAATCATTTATGCTTATTGTATTGTTTTGTAGCTATGTAGTTAAGTGGCAAACTTTCTCTGTTTCAGAGAAGTCTAGATTTTCTTCCTAATTTGTCTAAAATATGTTAGGTCCCTTTCCAGTACATTAGTCTTGTTGAGATGCCATTTCATTCACTCACATACTCATTCATCCCATTCAGGATTTACTAAATAAATGTACTGAGTACCTCCTCTAAGTTCCACACTGTGGTAGGTCTTGGGAATATGGTGGTGGAAAAGACAAAGGACACAATCTTGTTGTCATTATCATCTTATATCTTGAAATGATATCTCAAAATGCAAAAGATAAATAAGGAGAAACATTCCAAGGATACTGACACAGACTTCTGATGGGATTACACTGGCTCTGCAAACATGTTAGGGTTTTTCTTTCATGGTGCTTGATTTCTAGAAGCTTCATAGAGCAGAACTTCCATGAACAGAAATTCTTATAAAATACTTCTCAGGAGACATGCAATATGAAGGTGTATGAGGCTTTCTCCTTCCTTATTTTCACCCTCTCTCCCCTATTTAATTTAATAAATGTGTTTTGCCATAGCCATTTCTAACCATATTATCTGACAAGGTCTGGATATGGGGAAGAGGGGTTCAAGGAACTCATCTTCCAAGAAATGGACGGGGATGGGGAAAAGGAATATGTGCTTTTTACTTTCTAGGAATAGGATTACTGCTTCTAATTATCATGTACATAATTACTTCATGTTTAGGACTAATAATCATAACTAATATTGTATTAAACTCTAATGAAACAAATGCTGAAAGAATGACACGACTGGGGGAATTTGTAAATGAATTAGAAGTAATGACCACCAATTGTAAGGGCTATGTTTACAATATTCTAGTTAAAGCTGATCAGCAATGTCCACCCTGGAACTCAAGCATTAAGTAATTTATGCTTCAACTGCAGCAGGCTGAGTTGTTAGCCCCTACTTGGACTGAAGTGGCCCCACCTATGATAGCTAAGGTTTACAAAGAAAGTATAGAACAATCAAAAGAATACACAGGCCCATTCCCACAGCACAAAAGCCTCCTTGACAATTTAACATGGAGGTGCTTATCTGTCCAGAGGCCAACCTTGGATCCCAGCTGGGGAAAAGAGTGGATACACAGCATGGGGAGGTGCTTATCTATAAACCTTGGTTCCCAGTTAGAGAAAAAGAGTAGAGGCTGTTGTTTAATAAGGATAGAGCTCAAATACCCTATTATAGTTTATCATTTATAAAAAGCCTGAGAAGAAAGAGACCTTCCAAGTGTTTGGTGTCTGGAGATAGTAAAGTTTGTGTTTTGAACTATGGGTTGTTATGATTAACAGGTGCTTGTGAAACTTTGTTTCATAGATAACTGCATGTGCTGTTCTTACTGCTTGCACGACCTAAGCCTAAAAGGATTGTATAAAACACTCAGCTATTTGAAAAATAAGTAGAACAGATTCACATTGCCTCCGAGCTGTTGTGTCTGTTACCCATTGCCAATTCCTCATCTGCCTTCGGGAACCCCTGGATCCTAGGCTGCAGCTGGACTGCGGCAGTGTTTGAATCTCTACTGTGGACAAGACTGGGTGAGGATATAAAGAATGAAAACACAATCTTTGTACTCTGAGAGCTTATAGTATAGTAGAGGAATAAGACAGGAATTTGACACAAATCCATGTAAACTCTAACAAGTGCAATGGCCAAAAGACACACATAGATATAACAGAGGGAGTGCACCTGGTCTGGGGATTCAGGGAAGACATGAAACACAAGTACCTTTATTCCATTTCCAGAAAATCAATGAAATCTATCCATGCAGTTGCTCAGTTCACTTAGTCTCAGCCAATATTAGTAATAATATGATTCCTTTTTCTAAACTGTTTTATAAAAGGTCTGCTATTAAATGCCCCAGAAAAATTACTTTTCTTATTTGTGTGGCCTACTACATGATAGTAAGGATGGATTTTGTTCCCTTTGAGTAGGTACGTAATATCTGAGTTGAAAGTAGATCCTGCACAGGAAGAAAATAGACAACAATAAACTCTGCTATAACATTAAATGTCCCTTCTGGATGCAGAAGCCCAAGATGCTACTGTTTAACCCTTCCATTCACATGTCATCAGGCTACAGAAGTTGCTGTTAATGGGGTCACCTAAAGCCTGAGTCCCAGAGGGTCTGACTTACTTGGGGATTGACACACACTCCAAATGATTCTGATGTGAAACTGTGACTTAGAATCACCTGCCAACAGTGATCTTAATGCAAAGGTCTCCATTGTTCCAGACCTGACCTATATTTTCTGAGGTTTGGAATGGCCTTGCCTGTTACCCTCAAGGCTACACATTCTACAAGTATTTGACTCCATGAGGAGCTCTCCTTGCTTTCTCAGAATCCAGATCCTTCTGTGCCAGTCATGTGTTATTAATCATGATTATCAAATACATTTCAGAGATTAAAACTTGATTTATGAAATGTCTTGACAGAAAGAATGTTTAGGATACACTATCAAATACTGTGATTGGGTTTGAAATGTATATAAAGCCTGGACCTTCTGACACAGTCAAGGGGAGAATGTAGGCGAAGCATATTTACTTCACCAGACATTTAGAACAACAAAAAAAAAAATCTGTAATTACAGTGCTTATAAATTTTGGGACTAGAATGCTGAAAACTTAAGTTTCTATCTGTATCCAATTGTAATTAAACTATGGTTATGATCCTTCATGATGGCAGTGAAGATTATTGAAGATGGGATGGGGAGGAGAATCAATGTAAAGGAATAAAGAGGGAGAGGATAATCTCATTGTAAACAATGCAACTTCATGAGTACATGGGAAAAATAGGAGAATATAATCCAAATACGGATTTGAGTTTTACTACATATTAGTCATAAGTCTCCATAAACCTTGTAAGTTGATAAAATTATAACCGAAAGTGATGTAATAGTTGCATAATGGAAAAAGCCAATGCTGTATTACTCTGTACCCCACCAACATTTACCAATAAAGGGAGAAAAAAATGATCCTTAATGATATACCTAAAACTTAAGAATCCTCAAAAATCATTATGGTTCAAGGAAATAAAAAAGAACTGGGCTCTACCTTTATCCACTACTCAATGTGAAAATACAAAACAAACAAAAAAAAGAGCAATTCAAATTATATGAACCATGCAAGTTATTCTGAGAGACACATGAATACAAGTATCAGGAAAGATGCCTGGAGACAGAGGTGGTCAGACAGGGCCTTCACAGGTAAGCAGGGTTTAGTGCAATAGAGAGAAGTGGGCAAGAAAGGTAGGCAATGTGACAAAAAGAAGGACAAACACAAAGAAATGGTGCAGAGTTGTGAGTGAGTATGGGGTTCAAGAAACAGTGAGGAAACTGGCCAGCTGAAATTTAGACATGATGGCATGGAATCCTCCTCTCTCAGGGACAGAAAGCTAAGTCAATACAATAGGATCCTTTGTGGATAGGGGATCCATTCTCAAGTCAGATACTGTTTACCCACTCCCAGACAAGGCAACCCACTAATCCATTATCTTCCTCAGATTAGGAAATGCTTTTACTTCAGGTGGAAGAGTTTATACATTAGTTTCTATACAGTGATGAGACCCACAAGTTCCTCAGCAGAACATTGACTAGGTGGTATTTGTGAATATTAAACTGTAAGTAGTTATAAAATGGAAGAGAAAGGTTGGAGGAAATAGGACTAGGTAGAAGGATTTGGCAAGAAATTGTCTATGAGGTTATGAGAATCTGAGTTTCCTGATGACTCTGCAAAGAAGAACAGTGTGATATGTACAGGACAGAGGCATTTTGAAATAAGAATCAGCAAGAATTTGTCATGGGCTATTAAGTAAGTGGTAAGAAAAAATAAGATGAGTCAAAATTATTCCCAGGTTTTAAGCCTGCAGGATTTAGAAAATGTGAAACATTGAGAAACGTTGTGGGAGATACTAGGATCTTGGGGCCCATGTTGTAACATGAACATATTAAATTAAATAACCAACTCTGGCAATGATCCCTGGGGAAGAACCTACACACCCTCACCTATATATTTCATCTCTGTCAGAGCAGGTTTTCTACACTCTCTTAGAACTAATGCTGCAAATATTTTTTTCACGCAAAATAACTCATGACAAGAATACAGTGATGCTCCCATACCATGATTCAACTTATAGAATTACAAGTTGTGGAGTAGATTTTCCCTCATATAAAATTTTAAAGTCACTCTATTAGTTTGCTAGGGCTCCATAACAAAATACCACAGGCTGGGTAGCTTAAACAACAAAAATGTATTTTCTCACAGTTCTGTAGGCTGGAAGTCCAAGAACAAAGCTTGTTTTCCCCTGAGACCTTCTCCTTGGCTTGGAGGTGGCATCTACTCACTGTGTCCTTGAATGGTCAGGTTGCATATCCCTGTTGTCTCTCCTTACTCTTATAAGGATGCCATCATGTTGGATTATGACCTCATTGAACCTTAATTATCTCTTTAAAGCCCCTGTCTCCAAGTACAGTCACAGTCTGAGCTACTGAGCATAGGACTTCAATATGAGTATTGTGGAGACACAATTCACTTCATAACAGTCCATGTGTTCTCCAATTATCATTCTTTCAATGATACCCAATATTTGAGAATTATTTCTGAGACATGGATTCAAAGATAAGAAAAACTCTCTCCTCTTCCTAAAAGCATATGATATTAATCTGTCATTGAAGTCCTATGAATTATAAAAAACAAAAATATATTATGAAACTAAATTACTCTTTTTTATTCCCATAATTATTCTAATTATTTTGAGTGAAGAAGAAAAAAAGATTTTGCATTTCACCAAGTCATATTTATGTCCATAAATTTTCCTACTTGCGACTTTGGTGCCTGGACACCATACCTCCAAGTATTCATTTCATTCATTTATTTCTGTGTGGATACTTTCATTCATGTAACCCTTTGGGGCCCCCACAGTGCTATGTTTTAAGATATAGAACAAAGCAAACAAGCATCCTGTGACGCAATTTTTATAATCCAATTTGGAGCACCACCAAGCAAGCAACCCATCACAGTCACCGGTGATAAAGGCAAGGCCAGGTCAAGCATGGGATGCTAAGGAGGCTCAACCCAGCCGCACTGTGAGGTTCAGAAAAGGTTTCCCTTCCATCTGTAACCTGGAGAATGAACAGGAATAGCAAGAAGGAGAGAGTAGCGAAGCAGATTCCAGGCAGAGAGCGTGACAATTGCAGTTCTGGGTATGAGAAAGCCTGCCAGGGCCTTTAGGGCTGTTGGAAGAAGTTCAGTGCAATAGCAACAAGTGGTGCCAAGGTGAGGAGTGTTACAAGAGACCAGGATGAAGAGAGGGTCAGTTTACAGATGTGGTTTAGAAGAGATTAGATGGTGTCCTTGGGCATTGGAAGCTGTTGAAGAGATTTAAACTTGGATCCAATTTAGACTTTAAAACTCGGGCTACTGTGCGGAGTTGGAAGTTAGATGAAAAGACACTTGTTAGCTTATTGAAGTAAAAGTAGACAATACTTGGAAGTAGGATAATGACAAGAGGTAACAAAATTGTGTGTGTTTGTGAGAAATTCAAGAATCAAGGGAACCAACATTTCATTTAAATTCCACAAAGGACAGTAGAATTTTTTGGTCTACTTTGTTCATGGATAAATCCCAAACTCTTTGAATAATGCCTTGGCACATAGTGGAAGGCCAATAAATAAATACTTATTGAATGAATTGATTAGGTATCTATTTGTTTCTTAGTGTCCACACGGGATTGATTTCAGATCTCCCTGCAGACACCCAAATCTGCAAATTCTCAAATTCCTTAAATAAAAGATACAGTATTTGCATATACCCAAGGCCTATCCTCTCATATACCTTACATCATCTCTAGATTTCTTATAATACCTAATAAAATGTAAATGCTATGTAGATAGACTTTATACTATATTATTTAGAGAGCAATGAAGAATGCGTACACGAATAGTTCAAATACAGGGATTTTTTCAAATATTTCTGATTTGCTATTGGCTGAATCAGTGGATGTGGAACGTACAGACAGGGAGGCTGGACTATATTATGTGACAATGAAGAATGAGGGTTTTTTTTTAAAAAAACAACAACAGATTTTTGGCTTGGAAACCTGGGAAGTTAGTGATGCTGTTTACTGAGGTAGGAAGCAGTAGAGGGAGAGCAGAAGGAGAGCAAGAGGGTCCATCATGTTTTATACATTTTGTTTGACATATTTTTGAAACATCTGAGTGGAAATGCAAAATAGGTAGTGAGAACATGGGAAAAATTTGGGGTTCAGGATCTGAGTCTCTCCTACAGTTTTCAGTATGGTCAATATAATATTTAGTATGATCATGGTTGAGATCATCAGGTTTGGTATATAGTGACAACAGCAGAGGGTCAGGAATACAGCGAGGACCCTAACATTTAAGTGACCTGGAGACGAAGGAATCTCTTTTTCCCTTCTCTCTCTCTTCTCCTTTAAAAATATATTTTCCACTTTCTTCCCTTTGCCACTAGACCTGTCTCTCCCAGGAGTTCTTATTTGATTAACTTCAACATATGGGAGGGAGTTGACCTCTACAATTTCTAAAATCTCTTGGTATTCTAAAATCTTATGATTAAACGATTATCTCTTCACTGCTACCTTAAATTAATACATCTCACATAATTTTGGAGTGAGACACAGTGCTAATTAATTTTTGTGATACTGTCATCTAATATTGGCCTGCAGCTGTACCACTGTGGCATCTGATCCTGTCACATCTGTAGGGAAAAATTGAGAGGAAATTGGCAAAAACTCCCAAACTGGGAAACTGGCTCTTGAATATCTGGTTTGTAAATTAGAAATCTAGGGAAAATGAAAGTAACTTGGTTGCACATTTGTACAAAACCCTTCCTGACTGGACAATTGGACTGAAAGCTGATTGGCTCAGGCCATTCTGTGGATGAGCTATATAAGGAGCTGCTCTGTGGCAGCTTGGTCCTTTTTATGCCTTTTTTTGCCCAGACTGTCAGCTAAGCAAGACCTTCTCACCCGTTCCTGCCCGGATCACCGATGAGGAAATAGCTCTCCCGCTCTCCTCTCCCGGACCTTCGATGAGGAAAGAATGCTCTCCCATTGTAACCATCAAAGAAAGAACCTGCTCTCTGTCTGATCTCTGGTAAAGCAACAGCTGTCTCCTCATGACCACCAAGACAACCAACACAGGTGTTTGTCCCTGGAAGGCAAAAGAACCTGAGGCTTTTCCTTTCTCCCATCTCCTCCGGGTCCCAAGGGCCACAGGAGTCCGCGCCCCTCACCCAAGAGTCCCGAGTGAATTGTGTTTAGTATCTGTGTGCATGGCAGCGCCACCCCTCAGAACCTCCAGGCCAGACTGGAAGGCGCGTGCCCCACAACATCTCAGAAGCTAAGTAGGGTTGGGCTTGATTAGTACTTGGATGGGAGACTGCCTGGGAACACCTGGTGCTGTAGGCTTGGGAGATGGGCCCAGCAACCCACTCCCAAAAAATAATCAGCCATTAAAAATCCTATGAATAGCAGAGAAGCACTGACAATAGCGTTTGTTCTGTTGTACATAGGGTTGCTATGAGTTAGACACCCACTCAATGACACCTAACAACATCATCATCTAATATAATAACAGTGTTGTTTGAGT
Source organism: Pedetes capensis (assembly GCA_007922755.1). NCBI lineage: Eukaryota > Metazoa > Chordata > Mammalia > Rodentia > Pedetidae > Pedetes > Pedetes capensis. The sequence continues at coordinate 19,208 of VMDO01011169.1, forward strand.
CAGATCTCACTGGTGGACACCCTAAATACAGCAGAATGAAACACTACCTAACACTGTGCTATATACATGATCTTTTTATGTTTGAGCTTGTTGTTGCAGCTACTATGTTTCTTTTCATTTTGAATCCTGCCACCTCAGGAAAAGGAGATTCCAGAGGCTTTACTCCATTTCCATCATTAAAGTCAACTCTACTGTGAGGAAGCAACTCTTCCCCAGTCCTCTCTTGAATGTCTTCCAGCCTGGGGGGCTCATTTTCTGGCGCTATCTTTGACATTGCTTCTCTGCTATTCATAGGATTTTCAATGGCTAATTATCTCAGGAGTGGGCTTTCAGGTCCTTCTCCCTAGTTGGTCTTAGTTTGGAAGCTCCGCTGGAACCTGTCCACTGTGGGTGGCACTGCTGGAATCTGAAATGCCAGTGGCATAGCTTTCAGGATCACAGCAACACACAAGCCCCCACAGCAAGACAAGCTGACAGACGTGGGGAATTATAATGCTATCTCATGTTTGTAGATTTTCATAATCATCTAAATTAATTGTAATTGCAATTTTTCTGCAGTGTAAGATTATGAAATTTAGAAAGGAAAGAGCCCTGTAGAAAGCAACTAGTTTTTATTTTTCAAAGGGATTTTGTGACTTACCCAATACTATTTAGTAGCAGAGTGGAGGTTTGAGAATGAATTTTCTAGTCTGCAGGTCAGGCTTATCTCTCTCTTCTACTCCATGTCTCATACCTTTATGTTTTTCACTTCTGTGCATATTTAGATTAAAATCCCATAAAAGCAAAGTCTACTTTTCTTCTGTGTTGCTTCCTGATCCTCACTGGGTCTAGGACAGCGCTAGGATGCAGGGTGAAGATTAGAAACTTTGGGGCTGATGTTTAGGAGGCCATAGGTAATTGATCAAAATGATTGGACAATTCCCTTGCAACATAGCACAGTATTTTCTTCACCTGTATAACTTTAGTGTCAAAGATGCAGGACACATAGGTAGGCTAAATACTTCACTAAGATGCCACAGTGGGTTCTGGAAGACTTTCTAACTGACCTGTTCTGAGGGCTAAATCAGCTCCTTTTGCTTTTAGCCAGATAGAGCATCAGCATTTAGATGGGTATGGTGGTGCACACCTGTAATCCCAGCACTGGGAAGGCTGAGACTGGAGGATCACCAATTTGAGGCCATTCTAGACTACATAATGAGACTTTCAAAAAACCAAGGGCTGGAAGTATAGCTCAGTAGTAGAGAACTTGCCTAGCATGAGAAAAGTCTTAGGTTAATCCCCAGCACCACAAATATAGTAATAATAATAATAATAATAATAATAATAATAATAATAATAATAAATTTAAAAAGTTAGTGACAAACATGTTTACACATAATGTTAGTTTGTGACTCAATAATTGTGAGGATATCATCTTCTGTTATGCAGGGCACCTAAATTTATCAAGGACATCAAAGATAATGATAAAGGAGTGTTGGATTACCTAGACAGCTTTGACTGTATTCTCTACCTGAATATTAAAATAACAACAAGATCCATATTTAAAGGCCTACTGTATGCATGGGACTAGATGCCTTGCATGTACAATCTTACTTCAATCCTCACAAAAAGTATAATAAAGAAAGCAAGAATCAGAGATTTGGGATTATTTTCCTAAGGGTACATAGTGCATAGTGGCTGGGTTAGGATTTGAATTCAGGTCTGATTTTAAAACCCACTTCCTTCTTGTATGATAAATTGAAATAACTAAAAGTCAACCTGATGCTCATCTCTCAATAATAGCATGAAATGTCATTTTTTCCAAGGGACCATTTTGTACTTGTTCAGCAGCTGCTCTCCTTCTCTCATAACTTATTGCATCATCTCCAGGCACTAACACCAGTCAAATCCCTGGAGATGTCAGGCATCATGGTGCACTCCTGTAATCCCAGCATGTGGGAGGTTGGGGCAAAACATGAACCTAGGTAATGTAATAAGACCTTGTCTTAGGGAAAAAAAAAAAAAAAAAAAAGAAATCATAAGCCCTGAAGGGAAGAACCAGTCTTGAGCCATGAACCAGCCCACAGCCTAAATTTTCCCTCCCAGAAGTTTGAGACCAAAATAAGTCAGGGAAAATACTTTTTTTTTTTTTTTTTCAGTACCGGGGGTATTGAACCCAGGGCGTCATACATGCTAGGTTAGTGCTCTACTACTGAGCCACAACCCCAGCACATTTTTTGTTTTTTTATTTGAGATAAGGTCCCACTAGCTTGCACTAGCTGACTATGGCCTCAACTCAAGATCATCCTGTTCAGGCTTAATTCTTACCACAAAGTAAAAATCATTGGCTAAAAGAGGAAGTCACATGTTTTTTGGAAGAAAAAAATGTGGTCTTAAGTTTTAAAGTGGCTGGAGAATAAAATTACAAATCAGCCAAAATATGTTTATTTGTCCCCTACTCTGTGTCAGAGATTGTTTTAGGCCTTGATTATATACAAGAGGACAAGGTAAAGTACCATGCCCTCAGAAAGCTGGCATTTCCATGTGTGGGAGACAATAGACAATAAAACTAAAAGTTGGACACTTATTCTAGAATTCACAATACCTAATATTAACAACTTTTGGAAATTTTTAAAGTCCAAACTCCTAATGCCAAAAAACAGGCTCCAATTTTTCTTTTTTCTCTTTCTGTTTTAAGTCAGCAATATAATACTTTAAAAATGAAAACCTAGTTCTAAAGCAAAAATATATTCAGTGATTCACAAAATTTCCATGTGACAGTGGAAAGAATACAGTCACATAGTATAGCTTTCTGTCATTTAATGAAGTTGAAGTCTTTGATCTGTTTAGAAGATTTATCACGATTTTTAAATGTCTTATCAGTATTTTGTTTCTCTGATTTTTTTTCCTTGTAGATACAGGGTCTCTGTGTGTGTGTGTGTGTGTGTGTGTGTGTGTGTGTGTGTGTGTGTGTGTGTGTGTGTGTGTGTGTGTGTGTGTGTGTGCGCCGTGGTGTGTTTGGTATGGGCACACTGAATGTAGAGCCTTGCCCATACTTTGCAGGTGCTCTACCACTGACCTGTACCCTAAACCCACTTTTAAAATTTTTTTATCTTGAGACAGGGTCTCACTAAATTATGCAGGCTGCCTCTGACCTTGAATTTGCTATTTTCTTACTGCTGCCTCCTCAGTTGCTGGTACTATAAGCATGTGCCATAGTGCCCAGGAAGACAGTGTCATAGTGTGTAACCCACTCTGGCCTGGAACTTGCTATGTAGCTCAGACTGGCTTTGAATACTGTCCTCCTGCCTTGGCCTCCAGAAAACTGGAATTACAGGCATGTATCACTACTCCTGGCTCTATTAGTATTCTTTATTACTTTCTATCAACTCAAATCAATCATAACAACATCATATTCCATAGTTAAAATACAGCTATTCTGTTAAACTTGAACTTAGAATAAATTTTAAATTGTATTCTTAATAGAAATATTTCAAAAGAGAATGTTGAACAAAATTAAAAGTTTTCAGAAAAAATATTTTCATTCCTAGAGATGTTAGAGGAGCTTAGCTCAAAAGTGACCAAAGAAGCGGGGCTCAGTGGCGCATGCCTGTAATCCCAGCGGCTGGGGAGGCAGAGGCAGGAGGATTGCAAGTTTGAGAGCAGAGGCAGTCTGCATAACTTAGTGAGACCCTGTCTCAAAAAGTAAAAAAATGGGCCAGGGGTTAAGCTTAGTGGTCCAGCACTTGCAGAGCATACAAGTGCAAGGCCCTGGGTTCAATCCCTAGTACGGCAAATAAATAAATGAATGAATGAATAAATAAATAAATAAATAAGTGACCAAAGACTCTGGAAGATATTCTAGTTTTAAAAAGAACTTAATTAACTTGGATTGTGGAAAATGGCTAGAATAAATCTTGAATAAAGTTTGGGAAGATAGGAAATGCAACGATGATCTCTAGGAGTTCATGGGTATCTTAATAATAAATTACATTTTTTAATGCACAGAACAAAGTATACTACAAATGTGTAGTCTTGATATTTGTAAGTCATATCCCAAAATCTCTCACAATATCTGTGTGAATAGGATTTTTTAACCTATATGTAGCACTACAGTTAGCAAATTCCATTCTTAGTTTCACAATAACTGATTAGTGGTCAAATGGAAAACTAGCACAAATGCTTTGCATCTATTCCTATTCTCTTTAATATTTCTGCCATTGATTTGAATGAAGATGTGGCATACATATAATTAAATGTACAGATGTGCAGAGAGTGAAGTAAAAGCTAATGTATTTGAAAAGAAAGGCTACATTAAAAATATCCTGGTTGGAGCCAGGTGTAGTCGTCCTGATCTATAATGCCAGAACTCAGGAGGTCAAGTCAGGAGGATCACAAGTTGAAGGCCACCATGGGCTACATAATGATAGTCTCTCTCAAACAAACAAACAAATAATGTCTTGATTTTTCTAGAACAGTTGGAAAAAGCAGATGTTCTGGCTGTGGCTTGTTACCATGGATAGCTTACTCTTGGATTTGCTAGGACCAGAATCTAGGACTAATTGAGCATTTGTTTTTAAACAATATATAGCAATCCATTAGTACTAGAGGAAGATAACAAGATAATAATCATCCAGAAAAGATTTATTCTATTGGTAATTAATAGATAGGATTTTGTTATTGTTATTTTCTTCAAATGAATAATAGCATAAAATCTTAGAATTTTAAAAAATCCCATAGGAAAAGATATAACTTAACTTTCCTCTTCAGACACAAAGACCTTCTATCACACTGCAGGTACTGGCTATCAAACCTTTTCTTGAGTTTATTACTCCTGGCTATCTCTCAGGGTTTACAACAGTGCCTGGAACTTAGTCAAAAAATTTGTATTGAGCTAGTCGTGGTGCACATGCATATAATCCCAGCACTCAGGAGGGTGGTGAGTTCAAGGCCAACCTACATTACATAGGGAGACCCTGTCCCAAACACACACACACACACACACACACACACACACACACACACACACACACACACACAGAAACAAAAAAACCACCTTACTGATCAAGCGATTTTATGGGAAAAAAAAATTGGTCCTTTTTTGGGCACTTCATTTCATTTCTAGGTCTCTGCAGCCATAGCACCCTAGCATCCGGTCCTGCCTGATTTTAGTAGCTAAACAGAGTCAGCCTGGTTAGTCCTTGGATGGGAGACTACCTAGGAATACCAGGTGGTGCTGGCTAGGGAGAAGGACCTGGCAATCCACCCCTGAAACAATCCATCATTGAAAATCCTATGAATAGCAGAGAAGTAGTGACAATAGTGCCAAGCATAGCATGGTGTCAGGGAGTGTTCTCTTGTACAAAGGGTCACTCTGAGTCAGATCTGACTCCACTGTAGCTAACAACAACAACAACAACAACAACAACAAACATTTCATTTCTAGAATATACCAATTTCTGAAATGGTCTTCCTAATATTGAGTCATACTCATTTTTTCCTAATTCCTTATGTATTGGAGATAGTTATGCTTTCTTGATATGGGCAAAATATGATTTAGTTGTTTTCCAAATATTTTAAGACAGCTAATACTTTCCTTTTAAGTATATCTTAGTTTTTCTAGGTAGAAGGTAATTAACACTTGAACTTTCTTCATATTACTTGGTTTCTATTCCTTTAATCATTCTTATTCTCCCCTGAAAGGGCCCCAGATTTTTAAAGATTGTCTTAAAATGTGATGCCTTGAACTAAGCAGATCTCCAGATGGGGGTTGAGCTCAATACCATATCACATTGTTGTAAAATCAGATTAGCTTTCCGAAAGACAGTTACTTAAATAGCAACAATTTCAGCCCAGTCTGAAAATAATAAAAATGTTTAATGTTTTAAGCCCCAGCTAACATCTGAGTTAAACATGTTAATTTAAAAAATATTATATTTTTCATTTTGTTTTCTATAAGAAGCCTTTTCCTTTAGCAAAAGGATAAAAATGAAGTAGGTATTATAAGAAAAAAACTTTTAAAGATATTTAATTTTGTCTTAAAAATCCTATACCAGCTTGATGAGAGAAACACTGGTTGTCCTCTGTGCTCAGTGGTGAGCGCTGAAACCACAGGCTGGTGCTCATGGCCTTGGACTTCTCTGGGCAGGAAGCCTGTGGAGGCCCTAAGTCAGCACAAGTTGCGCACTTGGTGAGGGAAGTCTGAGAAGCCAGTTAGGTTAGAAGCTACTGGAGCACAGTAGAATGAGATTGCCCAAGTTTTATCTGAGGCAAATGGACATGAGGACTGCATGCACATTATTATTCCTGGCAAATAGAAATTTAGTTCCTATGGCATGCCCCTTTCTATTCCACCCTGTGCTCAGAAAGCAGAGAAAATGCTAGGATTCTTCCTCGGCAGGGAGAAAAAAAATAAATAGCCATAAAGTCACATGAGGACATATCTCTCCCAGTCCTTTTCATAGACTGTGGTGGGGAGGAATACAGGTCAGCGGGGAGTCTCTCCCACTTACACATAAGAGGTTGCATAGAGATTAGAATAAGAATTCCCCCAGTTTGTCCCTCAGTCCTTCAGTACCTTGGATTTGTGCTATTTGCAGCACTAGGAAGGTGACAGTGGAGATTGGGAAGACTCAGTCTACACTCACAGGAAACTATTCCCCCATCCCTTTTGCACTACACCATGCTGGGGCCTCCCTGTCCTTTCTCCTTTCCAGTTGGCCCTTGCCAGAGGCCTGGTCCAAACAAAGGCAACCCTTCTGCCCTCACCAATCACGTGGCCAAGGCACTCTTGGCCCACTGGTGGCACAAGGTGAAGGCTGGTGGCGCAAGGTGAAGGAAGAGTGGAGGGGGAGGACAGCTGACACTGACACTGACGCTGAGGGCAGGAGGAACTCCCATGAGGTAAGTCTGCCCTGCTGAGCTGTTTCCGGACATTTCAGCTTCCATGGCTGTGTTGCTGAGAGTTCCGGACAGGCCCCAGTGAGCGTTGCAACACCTCTGCTCCCCAGGCTGGGGAGAGGCCCAAGCCACTGGGTTCTCTAAAAGGTTATAACTCGTCAGCAGGATGAGTGAGCAACCTCTGAAGTCTAGTGCAGGAGGATATCTTGAACTTCTAGTCAACACCAATTCACAAGCAAAAAGGACTCCTACATAGTTCCAACAAGTCTTTGCTGGAATGTAAGGTTCAGACATTATTATATGGGAAAATAATATACTCTATTTGTTTTTTCCTCTCTCCATCCTCATTCCCAGACAAGCCACACTCTATTTTTCCTAAATTCATTTTAAGAAAAAAGTTCATGGAAAATATTTTCTCAACAAAATCATTTCTCACCACCCTCACAGCTGTAGTTATATATGGCTGAAGCAACGGTCTGCTGGTACAATGAAACAAAGACTTACAATGAACAATGTTGACTGAAAGAAATGAAGAAATTACTAACTGGACATAACTTTCCCCTGTCCCCCTCCCCCTGAGCACCAATCCCTCACTGCTGTTCTCTGTATCCCTTGTGCCTTACTTATGCTTAGGGGACAGGGTTCAGAGAGACCATCCTACCTCCAAATTCATAAGATGCTGGGGCAAAGCCCTGAATTTACAAACTGAAAGAGTAAAATTAAATACAACCTCACCTTTATATCATACTACCATATTCAAGGCATTCTTATCCTTACTCTATTTGCCTTGGTAAAGTTATTTTATATCCTACATACTCAGTGGTCCATCCCTCCCTCAGCCAAACAGAACATAATTATGGACCATATTCAGCAAGAGGAACACAGCTTTTTGAGGCCAAACCATACATATGGCACCTTGCAAATTTCTTCCATCCCATCTTCCATTTCTTCCATATTCCTCAGGAATTTATAGGATACTTTGTACAAGGTTTTAACATCATTTTCTCCTTTAGCTTCAACAATCTAATAAAAGAACTATTATTTATCTTCATTTTACAGAAATGCAGATTCAGATTAAATGAGTTCCCCTGAAAGCACCCAGATAGGAAGTATCAGGACTAGGAGAGGACAACGTGACATTAACGTCCACTCTTTTCATCCTTAATTCTTCTCTGCAACAAGTGAGGGAAGCAATAGTAACCCTCCTTGTTGAACTGATACTCTGAAGTGTGACTGTGACTTGAAGAGACAAGTTGCTGCAAAGTGTCACTGGGCTGAGATAAGAGATGAGTCTCGGCCACCCTTTCCATCACATAGGTTTCCTCATCCCACTCCATGGCTGAATCATCTGTCTTTTCTGAGAACGTTTCATTGTCTCTCCCCTGACTCTGCAAGCCAAGAAGTTTGGTAGAAATTTGGCAGACTTTTTTTCCTGGTCTCAGAATTCTTTTAGTCATTGTGAAATGTTATGTTAGGCAAATCATAATTGTTCTTGATTCCAAATCTCTAAAGTAGAGTAATTATTTCCCACTCTTCCTGAGAGAATCAAAAAATAATAATAATAGTGTATATGAAAGTACTTTGTAAATGAGAAAATAATCTATATGCTATACTGGGCCAAAGCTAAATTTCAAAAGTTGACGAGATGTGTCATTTATGATGAAGCCACTGGCAAAAAAGGAGGTTGCATAAACTAATTTTTCCCTCTGCTGACATGTATCATAGAAAAGATTTAAAAATTTACTGGTATTTAAAATGCTGATTTAACAAAAGAGGCTTTTAGTAGAAACCAAGATGGTTGTCAAACAGGTTTTTCACTTTGTAGTTTATTGTAAAGCTCTGTACTGTAGCCAGATTCAGCAACTATGAGGTCAATGGAGATTCAGCACAGTGTTAAGCCCTAGGGCCACTGGAGCTGGCATCTGGAATAAGAGCAGTGTGGACCTGCATTGTTCTGGAGAAAGCAGGTGACTTGGCAATTCAGCTTTCACTTCCTCTTTGGTGTGAACTGAGCATGGAAAGAGCAAAGACTGAGGTTCATCCTGCTTCCACCTGTGCCCCACAGCAGAAAGACCACACAAAGGGGACAGAAACACAGGCAAGCCTCCTTCCAGACTGAGTGAGCAAAGCCAGGTCTAGTGGTGTGTGTCTGTAATCCCTGTCCTCAGGAGACTGAGGCAGGGGGACCATGAGCTCAAGGCCAGCCTGGGCTACATAGTGAGACCCAGTCTCAAACCATAAAACAAACAAACAAGCAAACATACAAACAAAGCAGCAGTTCCATGTTGGTCTTAGAAACACTCCTTCCAGCTAATAACTAGCTGTTTCTTTACTCCTGCAAAGTGTTTTCAAGGATCCTATTTTTTATGAGGAAGGATTATTTTCTGTTTAGAGATAAAGAAACTATTTCAGAGAGGCAAAAGTCCCAAAGCTAGTAACTGGCAATGGAGCTTAAAACCAAACCTTCTTTTTCAAAGTCTCATCAATGATATAGCTCAGTGGTGGGGTGCTTGCCTAGCAAGCACAAAGCCCTGGTTTCCCATCTCCCACACAGGAAAAAAAAAAATCACTGGTTTGTATTCAGTGAAACAACTAACAAACACAAGGCACCATGGTTAACTTATTTATTCTTGATTTTGCAGGATAACCTCCAGAAGGTTTACTTCCTGTTATCTTCCAATAATTCTTGAACCTGCCATAACAACATATTTTCAAAAATATTACCACCATTATGATGGTTTTTTTAAAAAAAAGTCTACATGATTCTATTTTTACTAGATATACAACTAGTCCCATGGGAGGTTGATTTTGTGTTATGTTAAAATACAATTCTATGCTCTAATTACTTTGGGAAACATCAGGATAAACAAAGCTAATTTCCTTTTTTTCATTTCTGGGGATTGAACCTTGGGGCCTCCATATGCTAGGCAAATACTCTACCACGGTGCTATATCCCAGGTCCCAAAGTTAACTTATTAACCATAAAACTTTATAGCCTAACTTGAAATGGGTTCAGAAACTGTAATTCCCAACTAGTGAATATACTAGGTAATTTCTCAAATTTATTTGGCCATGACACCAAATATGAGCTTCTATCTTGTTGTTGTTAGCTGCCATTGAGTCAGATCCAATTCGCAGCAACCCCATGTACAACAGAACAAAACACTTCCTGGCTTTGTGCTATGCCTGGCAGTATGTCAGTGCTTCTCTGCTATTCATAGGGTTTTCTATGGCTGATTGTTTCAGGAGTGGACTACCAGGTCCTTCTCCCCAGCCTACAGCACCCAGTATTCCCAGGTGTTCTCTCATCCAAGTACTAACCAGGCGTAACCTTGAATAGCTTCTGAAATCTGATGAGACTGGATGCCAGGGTGGTATGGCTATAGACCATTAAATGCATAAATATTAATTTCAATTACAGTTTTTAAAAGGAGCAAATTTTGGACCAGGTGTGGTGGCACATGCATGGTGGGGGGTGGGGGGGGCCTGAAAGGAGAAAGGCTTAGGGGAGTGAATTATAAGTTCAAGGGCAGCCTGGGCTACATAGTGAGATTCTTCTCAAAAAAAGAAGATACAATTGTCATTTCAATGCAAAAAGTTCTTGATTCTTCTTTGGCACCTGCTAAGCTTCTTTCACATGAATAATTATACTCTTGCTCTCATGTTACTATTGCAATGTCTTTGCACATGTTAATATCATTAATGGTTGTGTTCATTGATACATATTGATTGAATCATTTTGAATTCTGCTTATTACCAAAACAACATTGATCAATGGAAGTTTGGAAGCAAAATTTCTTGTGACATTTCTTTGGTGATATAAAGTCAAAGCTTCACATGTATTTCTCTCAGTAATGATTTGAAGGAAGACAGGTTTCATTTCTTAACGAAAAATAGAAAATGTCTATTTCATTTTCATTTATTCTCTTTCCTTTAATCTAATGAAAATTCCAAAGTTAACAGATGGTTCTTAGAAGGTTATTTTACAGAGGAAAATTGAGTGCTCTTTGGAGACAAGGCTGAGATTTAAACATGCTGTGTTGAAATTCATAAAAAATTATGTGTAGACTTTCTTTCCACTTGCCACTTCTGAGAGAGTAAAGCCTGGCTATTCTTGGGTTGTTATATTTTTACTCTTCAGGTCAGTTATAGGCCCCTGTGGAGTCCCTTCAAGCACCTAAACAAACAGACTCCTAGCCATCTTCTAAACAGTTCAGCATAACTGGAGTGACCCAAATTCCCAGTAATACTTAAGTTACAATCTGACATTTAACACAGTTCCACATTTTCAGGTTCTAATTACAAATAACTTAATTTTTTGAAGAAAAAAATTTAAGAACTTGAGTTTGGTGCTATCTTATTTGTCCAATTTATTACTACTAGTTGAAATTGCTTAACATGAGCAATGTACAGTGAAATACATTCATGGAAATGTCATAATGAGAACCATTAAGTTTTACAATAAAAATTGCTAATAAGAAGGTTAAAAAAAGAAATTGAAACTAACATAGTTATATATCATTAGACATTGTCTGGTTTGGTTTTTATTAATTTATAATAATTCCTGAGAAGCAAACAAAATGATGAAAGCTGTATTCTAAGATATAAAATCTTTACTTTGAATACATTATTAACAAAACGAATCCATTAAAGAAAACCATTCCTTTAACTCAAAAGGCCAATGTCCACTCAAGCAACTGCGTTATTGTTCTCTATACAGAGAAGATAAACAATCAGTGTATCAGTTAAAATACAGACTTATCACAAAGTCTTCCTGGGTTGTTTTAAGACACAGCCCAGGGACAAAACAAATACTTTCCGCATGAGAATCCAGATACTGGTCATAGTCCTCTGGAGGTATCTATCATTACCCCAAAAGCAAAGTTCATTCAGCTTTGCTCAGCTGTACAATAAGCGCAAATCTGGCTCCCACCCACCCTGCTCACTTACCTCCCTGTGACAGGCCTTTCTGCCACAATTTCTCAATTTGTCCAGAAAGGGAAGCTGTGGTGAGGTAACAAACTTTAGTGAAATATAAAACGGATAATGTATGTTGTTGTTGTTAGGTGCTGTCAAGTTGGGTCAGACTCATAGCAACCCTTATAGGGTTTTCAATGGCTGATTGTTTTGGGATTGTTTCAGGAATGGATTGTCATGTCCTTCTCCCATTTTTATGGTGCTGGGAATCAAACCCAGGTTCTCAGAGAGAGTGGAGCAGTGCTCTCTACCCACTGAGCTAAACCCCAGCCCAGATAATGTATAGAGATACTAAAATTTATCTTCTTCCTATTCACAGCCTGATAATTTTGTTTCACACTCTGTAATTTTTTTTTTCTTTTTTTGAGACAGAGTCTTGCCATGTAGCCCAAGTTGGCCTTGAACTTTTGATCCTTCTGCCTCAGCCTTCCAGTGCTAGGATTACAGGTATGTACCACCATGCCCGGAGACACTCTGTAATCTTTTCTACCCAGGCAATTTTACCACGAAGTCTTCTTATACTCTCAGAGGACAGGTGATAGGATTTTGTTTTTTGGCATCTTCGCCCAAAGGACATCCTGGAGCAAACCTCTAGGACAAGGGCAAGCAAAAGTAGACAGGAGAGGGACCACATAGAGAAGGGGTTGGCTTTCAAGTATGGTAATAACAATGACATCCTAGAGTCTCACCAGACAGACATACTGAATTCTAACGTGGATGTCAGCAGGGACACAATGAAGGCCAAAAACCAGGCAGAAAGTCAGAGCCAGCTCCAAAAGGTTCCTGTGATTTCATTCAGCCCAAGAAGGCTATAGCTGGTCACCTACAGGACTTGGACAGGAAGAATTTGACTATGATCAAAAACTCCTGTCCTCGGATAGCCTAAATTGTAGAAAAACCTTCTTGCTTTTTAAGGGTCTGATTTGAGCCTCTGGAAGGGGAAGGAATTTTCTACTATTTGAGCTTGACTTCTTTTAGCATCCCGGGGAAAAAAGCTTGGAATCAACTTATCTTGATTTGGAATAAATAAGAGGATATGAGATTTCCTTGATCCTAGTGTTATGCAGAAAGTCCCGTTGTTACCTACCCTGACTCTCTTGCCCCACCTGCTCAGGGTTTCTAGTCAGATGCTTCCAGAGCAGAACATGTGAAAACAAAAATGTGTTTTAGCAAAAGTTGCTATTTAAAATGGGAAACTGAGAGAGCTTTTAGACATGTTTAATAGCATTATATAGTTTATTATTTGCCTATGTGATATACACAATGAGACTCTTGAGATTAAAATCTTACAATTCCTCTTGCAAATTGGACAGAGACTAGGTCCTCAGAAATTTAGGAGGTTAAAACTGTTTATGTATATGAATCAAAGCAAAGAGCTAGTTCGGAATATTCCATAAACATATGGAGAGCACTGGAAGACGTGACCTGGTTTAAGCCCCAAGGGAAGATCAGCTCTATCAGTCCTTCAGGCAGGGCTGATGAACTCAGACTGTGTCTGGAAACCAAAACCTAAACACTAGATACGTGACCTAGTGCCCTTAATCATTGTTGTTAGGTGCTGTCAAGTCACGTCTGACTCATAGTGACCCTCATAGGGTTTTCAACAGCTGACTATTTCGGGATTGCCTCGGGATTGGATTGCCACGTCCTTTTCCCATACCGTTAGAAACTTCTGTCAAGGCTGGGTGCAGTGGTACAGGTCTATAATCCCAGTGACTTGGGAGGCAAGGGCAGGAGGATTGCAAGTTTGAGGCCAGAGGCAGTCTGTGTAACTTAAGACTCTGTCTCAAAATAAAAAAAATTTATAAAGGGGTTTGGGGACGCAGCTCAGAGTACAGTTGAGCAGTTGAGGCCTTAGGTTCAGCTCCCTAGTATGAAAAGAAGGAAAAGAAAGAGAAAGAAAGAAAGAGAAAGAAAGAAAGAAGAAAAAAAAGAAAGAAAGAAAGAAAGAGAAAGAAAGGAAGAAAGGAAGGAAGGAAGGAAGAAAGAAAGAAACTGCTGTAGACAACTACAACCATCTAGTTGACTTTTCTTCTGACATATCTAACTCATTCTCAAGGAGTACAGCCAGTGTTGATGGAAGAATAAGGGCTTTGACAACTCCTCAGACATCAACATCTACTTGATGCATAACCCCGACCTTAAAGAACCAGGAATTCATATTAGGACCTTGCTTCTATTTCTGACAGCAAAATGACCTATATATAGAATTTGCCAGTGGAAATCAGATAACAAGTATAATCAATAATGGGCATTTACTTTGTATGCAATACGATATGAGTACTGTTAAAGTCATGGAAAATAATAAAATACAAAGAGATGGAAAAGGAGGATAAGTTGAAGCCCTGTCCTAAGTGGCATGTCATAAACAATGTACTTGAGATACTGGAAAGAAAAATGGTGTGTCACAACCATAGGGTGGCAAAAGAAATCCAGAAGAGGGGTCATTTGTGGGCCAACTGGAGTGTGCGCCACAGAACAGCTGGGCCTGGATGAGTGGGAAAAGAGCCACCCTACGGCCTTCTAGTGGCTCAACTCCTGAGGGGCCTGGTGTGCCTTATGCCCTCAGGCACACGTCTCAGAAGAAAGTTGATATTCATTTTTGTGATCACGGAGATGTCCACTTTTGTGTCACCTTTTACTCACACATGAACTAACAAAAGAGCCTGTTGGTTCCACCTTGTCCAGGGACCCAATCACTTCTTTCCTGCTCCCTTCCTCAGCAGTGTTAGACCTGAGCTGTTCCCTGGGGCAGAGGACTTCCAAGAGCCTGCAACTGCTGGCATGTGAGCACTGGGGACTTAGACTCCAAGACCATCCATCCTCCCTCCAATTCCCCTCACTCTGCTCTCAGTGCTCCCTGTGGAAGTTTCCTCCTTCTGCTCTGTTCCTACTTCTCTGTCCTGTGCACCATCCCCCTTGGCTTCCCTGAGACCCAGCCTTATGGAGTCTGTGACACAGCCTCATCCTTTCCAGTTCACCCCGGGACCTGCCTCTACTTGGAATCTTGGCTTTCACTTTGAGGAGAGCTGAGGTGAGATCATTTCCACTGCCAAGCCCTGGCTGTCCCGCCCACATGGCGTTCACCTGATGCTGGCTGCCCTTTGCTTCCCTTGCTGGGGTGTTCTCAGCGAACCTGTGGCTTTCAGTCTCATCTTCCCTTTGCAGCAACCTCTTGGGCTGGCAAGCACATCTGAGATCCCTCATCCTCACCTTCTGGAAACCAAAAACAGTCTCCACCTCCTCCTTCCCTGGCAGTCCTTGGGATGCCAGGTTATCCAAATCACTTCCCTGCTGCTTAAGGAGTGCAGAACAATTGAGGAGTCCCTGCTAAGACAGACATCTAGGGCAAAGATGCCCATTTCCTTTTCTTTCAGGCAGCTCCAAGCCTTAGAATTCACATAGCACCTTCCATTCTTTGGATGGCTGAGAGCACAGCAGTTCTTTCTCAGTGCAAATTGCAGTTTCTAAGACAGGCTTCTCGGGTAGTCATTGTGTCCCTGAGAGGAGAGCTAGCTGTCACTGTTCTCTCTCTCTCTCTCTCTCTTAATTAGCACTTTAAGAAGTAGCCGGCTGTAAACACAGGGGGCCCCTTCAAATTTACTACTTGAGCTATTCCATGGCTTTTGTTGATAGCACTGAAATTCCAAACAACCTGAAAAATTCCACACATTGTTAGTCCATCCTTCTTTCCTTCCTTTCTTCCTTCCTTCCTTTGTTCCTTCGTTCCTTCCCTCCTTCCTTTTTTTCTTTCTTTGGGAGTGGGTTGCTTGAGACAAGGTCTTACTATATAACTCAGGCTGGCCTGGAACTTACTATGTCATGAAGGCTGGGCTTGAACTCATGATTCTCCTGCCTCAGCCTCCCAAGTGCTGGGATTACAGGTGTGCACCATCATGCCTGGCTCTACTACTTGTATACAATCATTTCAAAAAGCATTTCTAAAATTGTTCTAATTATGATAAAATAATTTGCACTTAAGCAACATCATGTCATACCTGAGAAATCCAGGATTTCACATAAAAGTCACCTGAGGAGGGCCCTTGGGATTTTTACCTGCACATGATGCAAAGGCCACATTACCCAGGAATCCTCTGAGCTTAGAGGATTTCCAAGTTGTGTGAGAGGATTACTGCTCTATTTATACCTCTCATCTCTTCATTTCAACATATGTTCCACCTGGGCTTTATTTTGACCATTTATATTTTGAAAACTATGTCCAAGAAAGTGAGAGAAAGAAATAATCTCTAATAAAAAACCAAAATATTATGATTCTCAAAATGTCTGGATCAAGTATGAAAGATTAACATGCAAAAAATGAGTATTGGCAAACTTTGATTTCCAAAACAAATGATAACATTTCAATTATGATTTTTAGAACATCATAATTTGAGTGCAAAAGGATTAAACATGAGCAAATATTTACTTGTAATAGGTTTTGTTCTGTTTGCTGTTAATAACATACAAATGATTGAATTCCTTTGACTTTTATTTTTCTGTTACAAAGTTTCAGTCATCTTTTGCTTACTGCCTGATTTGATTTGACACCTTTTTTTTTTTTTTTAACCACGCTGTTAAGTCAAAATATACAAGATAGATCATTGCTCTAGTTGTTTGATTAACTTATTATCATTTTAAAGGGGCTTAGAAGTACTTGGGAGTAGCTGACATGTTAAATAAATAACATACCCCCTCTAGTGGATGAAGACAGAGAAGAAAGTATTTGATTCCTTCATTTGAAGGTGAGTTATGATTTCAATCTCTGAGCATTGATTGTGTTTTATGGCTTAGATTACTCTTAAAAAGATACATTTTGTTCTGTTTAATTTACTGAGGCTGTTGCAGTTTATGAATTTACTTTGTTGTTTAATTTTATCTTCACTGTTTCTCTCTCTCCCCACCCCTTTATCTCTCTACCTCCTCCCCTCCCTTTCTGTGGTGATTCTCTTTATTGTTAAAATCTTTCAGCCAGCAAATATTAATGGAAGTTCGCCATGGGTCAGGCATGGCTCTAGGCACTAGAGAAACATCAATGAATAAACAAAACAATTCCAAATCTTGCCACAGAGAAAGATGAAACATTGTCAGGAAATGTTCATTATGTGCATCCTACTAGCTGGGTTATGTGTGTACATAGTGATTCGTTATTATTATTTAACTGAATTGTCCCAACAACTCTGTGTGGAAACTTAGGAGCTAAGAAACTTTGCCCAAGATCACAGTCTGTGACAGATGAGAACACCACAGAGAGCTTCCCAACCACACCATCCAGCGACTCTGAGCCTTAGGGGTCTGCTTTGATTTTCATGATGGTAATTTTTCAACTGTCTTGTCTTCTGCAGCTCGAATGTGTGCTTCACGAGACGAGGGGCTGGTGCTACTTGCTCATCTCCATAACCCCAGCAGCCAAAATCTGTTGCTCTTGGTTCTCCGGTGACACTTGGCCAAATGATTTGAGGGTAATGAAATAAATAGGTGGAGAACTGAACTCAGAGAACTGACTCTAAAGTTTTCCTCAGCCGTGTACTCTACCATTTCCAGAAGAAGCAAGCCCAGAATGAATGGTTGGTTTAACTGAATTATTTTAGAGCTATAGATGCTCTCCATTTTTTTTAAAGAATAGGTGAAGAGAGTGAGTCTAAAATGCACAAAATCTGGTTCTTTAGAACATTCAGAATCTTTCAACAGATTCCCACTTGCCATCTCTCTTGAATTTCACCACTAAAGGAAAACAGGAAGAAGCCAAAGCAGCCTTTAGCCTGCAGCATGGTTTCCCCTTACTGATGCTTTGGGGGTGCAGAGTGGAGATGGGGTGAGGTGAGTTGCCCTTTGTGTGCAGAACCTGCTGTGAGCTGAATGTAATGGCAGCAAAGAGGGGTGTGTTTCTACAGGATTATTTCATTTGTTTTGTAGTATTTATTTCCTCAATCATTATATGGCCTATACCATTACTTGCCACCAACCAAGTGACTTAAAAGTGTAATAGCTATCATTCACATCGATTAACCTTTCTTTGTGTGTCTGAAAGTCATTAGCAGCAGTGTGGCCTATGCTGTCAGTTGCAGAATAGTAAATATTGAAAGAGTAATCTTGCCATCTGAAGTGCTTCTGGCTGGAATAAATGTTTGTTCAGGTTGTAGCACTGCCCAGGTAATTACTAGGTAATGAAGCAGACTCACTTTCCAGTGCTGGGATAGGCAAGGAAAATTACTAGGTGCAGGAATGGGTTTTAAGGTGGGGCTCTCTCAATTCATTCTTTAGGTTTGTATTATACAGGGGAATTGCCAGTGTCTGTTCCTATCTCACAAGAAATAGCAAAACAAACCACAAACAGAAACCCCAGGGAGGTTATCTTAGGCCAAGATTATTTTTAAACAAATAGGGGGGTCACAAATCAAGAGGCTTAACCTGTCATCCAAACCTTGTTAAAATCACAAGGGTGGTCTCCTTCCCTGTTAAATCGTTTATGTGTAAAGAGCTCTGTAAGATAACCTTGCCAGTTCACTCTGAAGTTCTTTATCACACCTAGATTTCTCACCTAGAAATTGCATTTATAATTGATAATCAATATCCTATTTTGAGATACCAGTTTCTGATGGGGTTGAAATGCTCTTAGTCACTATTATTTCACATACACCAATTTCCTTAATAAACCTATTTTCCAGAAGATGAACCCATACTAAGAAGATCCTCTCAGGAGGCTCCTCTGCCAGGGCCACCATGCCCCGTTTATTTATAAACTTTCCCACCAGGTGCTGTGGCACATGCCTGTAATCCCAGTGATTTAGGAGGGCTGAGGCATAAAGATCAGAATTCAAGGTCAGAGGCAGCCTATGTAACTTAGCAAGAGTCTGTCTCAAAATAAAAAATAAAAAAGGGTCTGAATGTGCAGCTTAATGGTAGAGGCCCTGGGTTCAAACCCTAGTACTGCAAACCAAAACCAAACCAAACCAAAACTTTCCACATTAGTAACCCCAACCAATCAGAGGCAATACCTGCTTCTCCCTATGTACTATCTTAAAGCTTCCTACTCTTCCCATGACTCTATTCCCTTTATCCATAGTCAAGCAGAGTTTTTGTTAGTTTGTTTATTTTCAGACAGGGTGGCCCAGGCTGGCCTCCAAAAGGCTATTTTCTTACCTCAGCCTCCTGAGTGCTAGGACTGTAGGCACCGCAACTACACTCAGCTTCTAATGTAGTTCTAATGCAAGCAATTTATGTTTTCCATCCCCAAAGTTTATAAAGATACTCTTAGCTCTATATGTGCTGGACATTTTTCCAACTGCTACCTCTCCTTGTTGCTGGTGGTTTATGGAAATTTGTTCCAGGACCAGTACTTTCTTTCTGGCTGGCACCTGGAATGCATCTGCAATAAACCTCTTGGTCTTAAGAGTTTGGGTTTAACAATGATTTTCGAATTCATAATTCCTCCTGAGAGTTTTCCTTCCATGTTTGTTTGTTTGTTTGTTTTTTATTTATTATTTTTTGAAAGAGAGTCTCACTGTGTAGCTCTGGCTGGCCTGGAACTCACCATGTAGTCCATGTTGACCTAGAACTTGTGATCCTCCTGCCTCAGCCTACTAAGTGCTGGGACTACAGAAATGAACCACTACATCCAGCTTTCTCCAAATCTTAATAGCACATCTTGGTCGGACTTTTAATATACCTTCCTTATTTTAGTATTCTTGGTATTATAGTTATTGATTTCCATGTTTTATTTCACAAACACACACACATACACACACACACACACACACACACACACTCCATTCTAGAGATGGCACAGTAGTGAAGATAAAGCAGCTGCTTTGGATCCTGACTCTGAACATATGCATGCACAGCTTTAGGCAAGTTCCTCAACCCCTCTAGACCTGGTTCCCTTATTTGTAAGAAGGAAGAAATGGTTGACCTTTTCAAATTAAATTATATCCTGGATGTCAACTACCAGGTCCTCAAAAAATGTCAGCTCTTACTGGCTGTAATTGCCAGGAAGGAAACCATTCTATGCTCTACCTTATCTTTAGGTGGGCTATTCCTCTGATTAATGTTGTTGTTAGGTGCCATCAAGTCATGTCCACCTCATAGCAACCCTATGTATGACAGAATGATACACTCTATGACCTTGTGCCATGCCCAGCATTATGTCATTGCTTCTCTGCTATTCACAGTGTTTTCAGTGGCTGATTGTTTCAGGAGAGGGTTGCCAGGTACTTCTCCCATTTTATGTGGTGCTGGGGATCAAAACCAGGGCCTCAGAGAGTGCAGAGCAAGCTCTCTACCAACTGAGTTAAACCCCAGCCCCCTCCGATTAATACTTATCTCAGAATTCAGTAACAAAATTGACCAACAGAGCACTGAAGAATATTTCCCAGCTAGGTTTATCGGGCTCTGAGGTTCTCAGCTGGATCAGAATGGCCTAATTCTTACCCAATTATTATAAAGCTGCTATTGGTATGATGGAGCCCAGCCTTCACTTACATTTTAAAACAGGTAGAGTCCTGTGACAAGCAGGTGTCCAAAAAGTGAAAATGCAGCAAATGCAGTAACACACATGAGGCTCAATCCTGCTTTCAAACAGGGAACATGGTCTCAGTCTACACCCCCTCATAGGTCCCTGAGGTCATTTAGCTGAGAAATCCCAAACTGTGGTCTCACTAGACTTTTCTTATGGGAAACACTGGAAAAAGTAAAACAAGATAGAAAAATTTGTTTCTTCCAGCATAACACATGACAGTCTCAGATAAATAAAGCAGACAGTCTCTATGTGGTATATTCCCAAGCTTAACTAGCCCTATTTATAGGAATTCTCACAGGCAGGGTGGTTATGGTACTGATAGAAGGGCAGAGAAGGAATTTTCCCTTATGGAAACATATCGAAACATTCTAGGCCCTCCTTTATTCCCAGTAATTATGAGAATCACACTCTCCTATAAATTAACGCCTTTGTGGAGATTAGCTAGCAAGTAAAGGGCAATAAGACAAGGATTAAGATGGAAAAGTATAGAGAGAAACAAGAAGGGACACAAAAGAAGAAAAGAAGTGTCCCATCAAAAATATCCGTATCACTATTTCAAATAAGTTTTGTAGCTGGCACATGTACCGTCAAGTGTAATAGAGAGAAATAAAGCAATGCAATTGCTTTTCAATAGAAAAATAAAGACTTTCAATAATAAGTGCAATCATGCTTTAATCCACATATATCATCTCCTCCTTACTCCTAGCAAGTGAAAACACATATGTGCATGCATACACACACACACACACATACACACACACTCATGCACACATACGCAGCCTTCTCCAAGTCAGCCAAAGATACTTGCTTACTCTGCACTAATTGCCAAGAATATTTTTTTCTACAGAACCTACGTGCAATAACTATTTACATATTTATCTGGTTATATACTTGTTCTTTTCTCTGCTTTACAAAGGACTTAAGACAGTTCATGTAGTTATGTAACATGACAAGAATTTAAATTAGAAGTGAGGTCAAAGAAAAAATAAAAGCAAGCCAAATATAAAAACACAAAAGATAGGAAAAGAATGAAAAATTCTGATAGTCCACAGATCTGCTGTGACACAGATCTGCCTGTGAACCATAGGACTGCCTCTAAGATTACTAGTGGCCAAGTCTTGTGAGGTAGTAAATAGACATTAGCAGGCAATGTGGGAAGAAAAGAGGGTTGAAATGATTTCTGCCACCAAGCATGATGGCACACACCTGTAATCCCAGCAATTTAGGAGGTGGAGGCAGGAGGATCACAAATTCCAGGCCAGAGGCAGCCTGTATAACTTGGTGAGACCCTGACTTAAAATAAAAAACAAAAAATAGGGTGGAGGTGCAGCCCAATGGTGGAGTACTTGCAAAAGTATGTGTGGGGCCCTGGGTTCAATGCCCAAGTACGGCAAAAAAAAAAAAAAAAAAAAAAAAAAAAAAAAAAAAAAAAAAAAAAAAAAAAAAAAAAAAAAAAAAAAAAAACCAGAAAAAAAGAAAAAGAAAATGATTTTTGCTATTCAACCATGATGGATGGAGTCAAATATCTAAGGACATTAGAAAGATGTTATTCCAGTGGACCCCACACTCTAATCCTGGATTAATCACTGCGTGAGCACAAAGACCCTAAGATCCATATACCCTAATCCACAACAAAGGGCTTTTCCACGTGGGGCCTCAATTCCCATGTCACGATGGTGCCAGAGCTGGGTGCCCAAGGCTGACATCACACTGGAGGTGCCCTAGTCTGAATAAAACCAGAGGAAATATGTGCCTGCACTCCCTCCTCTTCTTCTACTCTTCTCTCTTCTCTGCTTCTTGTGAGCCACCCCTTCTGGGAGGGGATTGGGTAAGGAAGGTGCCATCATCTCTGTCTATCCAAGGTTATTCTCCTTCTAGAAATTTGCTTAACTATTTTATTTTCTCTGTCTTTATCTTCCCCAGGGAATAGAAATATCCTTATGTCAATTCATCCAGAGAACCGAGGTTCTTCCAAGTTCCTTTCCGGGTCTATCTAAACCTCTCCATGTGCTTTTCTAGTAATGATTTCTTAAAGTTGTACTATCTTTGCATAAACTTTGTCTATACTCTCTAATATAATTTCTGTCAAGCATAAAATCTTTAATATGCGAGCACAAATGAACCAAGGCATTATCTGCTGCTGTCAGAGAAGTTTTGCTGTTTTGGGGCTGCTTGCCTCCCACACCCCACTCACCAGCCTCCCTGTAACAATCTCAAGGGAAACCTAGCTGACTACATAATTCCCATCTATGAGAGAGATTTCCAAACTTTGTTGTGCATCTGAATTATCTGAAAATGTTACAAAACTAGAATCACTAGGGACCAACTTATAGAATTTCAAATTTTGTAAGTCCAAGGTGTAGTCCTGGAGTTAATTACATTAGTAAGTTCCCATTGATCTCTCAGACAAAAACAAAGGTGTACCAAGGACAAGACCAGTTATTTCTGATGTTAAAATCAAAGAAGACCTTCTTTTCAGAAGCGACACAGAAAACCTTGTGAAATATAATAAACATTCTTTCAGAGATGCAAGATAATTTCAGAAATCTGCAGGCTGTTGCTTATAATAACCTTCGGAGTGGCTTTTAGAGAGTCACATTGAGATTTGGTGAAATTGGAGGCAAAGGCAAAAACCATAATATTACCCAGGAACTTGATTTTTTTTTCCAAGTTGGCCTGACCTAGGATAGAATGGACTTTATTCAATCTTATGATCATTACACCAAGCAAAAAATTAAGAACCTCTTAGTAAATAGGTCAGCAAAGCATATGGCCTTCAGGACCTTGTCAGCACCGAGGTTTAGCCACAAACTCTAACGTGGTTTTGGAGAAATGTAATCTACTTCATCGTATCTTCAAAGTCTGTTCTTCCTCCAGCCTTAAATTATTAGTGGAGGGAAGAGGCTGAGGGAAGAGGAGTGGAAATAATCCAGGTATCCTCACCCTAGAAATTACTCTTTGGGAAGATCAGAGACTGGTTTTAGTGGGTACAAATCATCTAAAGTTCTCAATATGGTTAAGTTCTCATACATGAACTTTACACAATCATGTAGCTTCATTCAATTTTGTAGAACAGACTTAAATTTTATTATGTTTTTCCATCTCCTATCTTTCACTTGGCCTGCAGCCATACCACTGTGGTGTTTGATTCTGTCAGATCTTGGAAGCCAAGCAGGATTAGACCTGGTTAGTACTTGGATGGGGTCACTATGAGCTGGACACTGACTTGATGGCACCTAACAACAAGCTTTCTCTTTGAATCTGAAGTAAATGTCCAAGGCTTTGGTGTGTTTTGTAGGGTTTTATTGCTTTTCAATTTTTTCACAAATCAGGTACTAGATGGCCTAGACCTTTGTTTTTCTGGGAAAGGGACAATTTGGAATGGTTCTGGATAATCTATTCTTTTCGGGCATTCATAGCTTTTGATGCTATCAAATCCAAATAAAAAAATGGCATGAGAAATGCTATTAAATATTTAGATCTCATTCACTTATTTGACAAATATTTATAGATTTGGTATTTGCCAAGCACTGTGCTAGATGATTAGAATGTAAGAAGGAGCAAAAGAGTCCCATCATAGTGTTTCTACTCATGTTTTTATACAGCAGAGGCAATTATGTAGCACAGTGCATTAAGTACTATAGTCTTAGCATTTGTTTTTGTTTTATTTTTACTCTTTTTAATGATGGGGATTTAACTCAGGGCCTCGTACATGCAAAGCACACACTCTTACAATCACTGAACTATACCTTTAGTGCCAAGCACTCTAGAATGAATGTAGAAATTCAGAAGCCTCAGGAGAGTAAACACATCTACAATTGAGTGGTCAGGAAAGGCTTCTTGGAGGAAGCTACATGTAAACTAAAACCAAGTATATAGTTAATATATAGGGGCTGGGACTTAGCTCAGTGGATAACAGCGATGCGCTGCAGTCTCTGAGGCCCCGAGTTCAATTCTCAGCACCACAAAAATGGGAGAAGGGTCTGGCAATCCACTCCCAAGGCAATCCCGAAACAGTCAGCCATTGAAAACCCTACAAGGGTCGCTATGAATTGGATACCGACTTGACAGCACCTAACAACAACAACAAGTTAACATATAAGTAGAATTAATATGTGGAGGGTTGAGCATAAGTTTAGATGGAACCCAATGGAAGGTGGGAATCTGCATTAACAAAACAAAAACTTAAGACAAGAAAACAAAAACAGCTTGCTGTCAACATTCATAAGATAGAAGCTCAAAGAAACCCAGCATGACCTTTACTTGAGTTCCTGAGACGGAAGGTGAAGGGGCTGAGTGACACAGAGGAGAACCAAGCCTTGAATGGCCTTGTACTACATATTAGGGAATTTAGACTGGACGCCAACAGGGGCTAGTAAGAGATGGTCATTTAACTGAATTTAGAAAAATTACTTAAGGCTGGGTGCAGTGGCACATGCTTGTAATCACAGGGACTCAGGAAGCAGAGACAGGAGGATTATAAGTCTGGAGGAAGAGGCATAACTTTGCAAGATCCTGACTCAAAATAAAAATTATAAATGGGTTGGGGGTGCATCCCGGTGGTAGAGAATTTATAAAGTACATGAGAGGTCCTGGGTTCAACC
This sequence comes from Pedetes capensis, assembly GCA_007922755.1. Classification (NCBI taxonomy): domain Eukaryota; kingdom Metazoa; phylum Chordata; class Mammalia; order Rodentia; family Pedetidae; genus Pedetes; species Pedetes capensis. The sequence continues at coordinate 44,183 of VMDO01011169.1, forward strand.
CCACCCCCCACCCCCCAAAAAAAGGAAAAATTTCTTAAGATTCTACATTCCTCAGACTTTACCTGTGGAAGGTCGGATAAGCGATGTGAAATCGGGGAGTGCTATGAGGGGTTTAACACTTGAAAACCTAACGTAGTAAAAGAAATTTAGAATAGAGAGAACTGTTGCTGTTTGGCAAGCCCAAGCAGCTCTGCAGGTGTGCCTAGACCTGCTGCCCAGAGCTTTTCAACTCAGGGGTGGCTGGGCAAGCTGCAGCCACTTAGAGTTGGGGATGTGAAGGCACCTTGCCAGTTGTGAGAGACTAAATCAATGATAACGTTACTATAGTGTTCTTCCATACAATAAAGTTACATACTGTATACTTCTACTCTTGTTCCTCACATACTTCACTTCTGTTTCTCCATAATGCAAGCAGTTTCTAAGGAAAAAGGAAAAGTGGCATAGAGTAGCACCTTAGCGCCCCCTGCCTTGCATTGCTGGAGATGCGCCACACACCCTAAGAAAGAAGCAGGATGTTTGCAAATGTTTTTATTAGTGGGTCAGTTATTTAACAGGGATACTGACATATATTAGTTATATTAGGATATATTATAATATATTGTGAAAATATTCTCAAGTGTGGTTAAAAAAAGACAAATATTTCATTTTACATATATCTATGATTAATGAGCCTGCATTGGTGGCACTGTGGTGTCCAACGCCATCAGATCTCAGAAGCTAACCAGGTTGGGCCTGCTTAGTAGTAGGATGGGAGACTGCCTGGGAATACCAGATACTGTAGGCTTCAGAGAGGCACCCAGCAACCCACTCCCAAAAATCAGTCCGCCATTGAAAATCCTATGAAGAGCAGAGAAACACTGACAATAGTGTTTCACAGTTGTACGTAGGTAGGGTTGCTATGAGTTGAATAACCACTGGATGGCACCTAGCAACAACATGATTAATGAACCACTTTAAAAAGCTGAAGTTGAAGACAACAAAAACACAGGGCATATCATATACAGTGTACCTATGACTCTGACTGACAGAATATGAGTTAAATTGCGATACAACTTATGAAGAATTACCTTGGTTTTATTTTTTAACTTTTGATGCTTTTGCACTGGCAGGGGATATAACCCAGGACGTCACAGGTGTTGAGCACCCTCTCTATCTCTGAGTGACATTCTCCAGCCCCCTCCCCGGCCCAGCTTTAATACTGTTATTCCCCTCAAAGACTGGCTAATGAGGTTATTTAAAGGAAAATAAAATGTTTCAGAAATGAAAATACATAACAAAATTATTCCCCATGTGTTGTTTGCCATCTAGTGTTAATTTTTGGAACTGAAAAAGACCACAACAATAATTTTCCAAGTAGGTTGACCAGGTGGCAATGGGCTGCCTCAAATCAACATTTCAGTTTTAAGATATCAAATTATACAATAAAACTCTGAGGCTTGTGGAGGTGGGTGAGCCAGAGTATAGAAAAGTTAGTTACTTCTAAGAAATTGGTTATTTCTGGGAAACAAAATGCTTCTCAGTTCTGGCTACTTGATATTATTATCTGGGAAACTTAAAAAATACAGAAGATTGGGCAACCTAGGAACTCAGATTCACTCAAGTGGGACCCCATTAATGGCATGTCTTAAAAGCTTCCAGGTAATTTGAATATGCAGCCAGGGTGAAGGCCACTGGATAGTGAGTTCAGACCATGCATCCCAGCTATAACTCTATAGCAGTTCACAGCTTAGCTGTGTTACCTTGTGCAGGGAAATCGGACTAATTAAATAATATCTATGTGCCACAGTAAAATGACAGTAATAACTTTTCCTGGCATTATTATGAGGATTAAATACAATCCTGAATATCAAGTGTTTAGCATAATACATGGTACATTGTGCTCAATAAATAAAAATTATTAGTGATACTTATTATCAAGGAAAATACTGTATGAGCTATTTAAAAGAATAAACTGCCTAAGGGATGTAAACATATTACATATAACATGAGAAATTAGAGCACATTACATGGTATATTATGTGGCATATTCCTATTCCTCTTAAACAGGTCGGCTTATGGATTTGAATGCTCACACACAGCTCAATCTAAGGGCTGCCACTCCTGAGAAGCATGTCAGTTCTTATCTAGTGTTGACCTAAAGCACTTTATGACACGATTATTTTCAAGCTTTCCCAATCTCTATCATGGGTTCAAAATTCCCAAACCCCGAGCAAATTTCATTTGTCCTAATTGGGAATAATGTCTTCCCAGAATTAATCAGAGGCAGGACCAGTTCACAGGAAAAAAGAATCACCATGACTTAGAGGTATTTTCACAATTACACACAAACAAAACAAGAACTATTGTTACTGCAGATTGTTCTGAGCAGAAGGAATGCCATCTGAAAAGGCTCACAGGCATCTGGTGAAGAGCTAATCTTTCAGTTCTGCTGGAGTACGCAATGGGAATGTTTGGAGGGTCTGTATTATTAAAAAAAAAAAAATGGCTATGACCAATTGGATGCAGTGGACAAGAAAAAGCTGAACAGAGTGAAGAGAATGCATACAGTACAGTAGCATAAAATTCTGAATAGAAAACCAAGTAACTTTAAGACATGTCAGGCTGATAAAATAGAGGAATTTCAGGAGAAGGCCTTCACGAAGGAGCTGAATATTCATTTGGGGTGAAATTTCAGAAGAGAAATATGGGTGTACATCAAGATTTAAGAGTTAGTCGAAAGGATGTGATGGTCAAGTGAGTGGCATGCCTGAGTTTCCCCCGAGTGACTGATTAGAGCGAAGAGGACTAGAGCTGTACCCTAGGGAACAGTGTCACCGCCAGAGGAACAAAAGTGGGCAAAAGAGATTGAGAAGTAGACAAAGTGGAAAATTTCAAAGTGTGATTTTAAAAACGGACAACAAACAGAAGGAAAAAACTACAGAAGTCTGAGTGAGTTAAAAGCAGAAAAGAGATGGCTTCTATAAATTAGGACATCACTGGTGACTTCTAAAAAGGCAGAGCCACCAGAGAAAGAGGACAAGGCAGATTGGAAATCATCAGCATTTTTCTGTGTAGCTATCATCCAATTTGTTTGATTCTGTATAGCATTCATTATGTGTCTACTCTACACCGCCTTTATGCTCATTTTGTTGTTGTTACATTCTTGGACTGCATTCCACTTAGGACTATTACAAATAATGTTGCTATGAACATACTTGGCATGTATGAGTTTGTTAGGTATGGTCCAAGGAGTGGAGATGCTGGGTCATGATGGTATGACTCCCTTTATTTGTACTTCCAAAGTCTAGTAATAATGACGTATACTCTGCCAAGTGTATGAAAGTGAAGGTGCTTCACATGCTTAGCAACCCCTGGTGTCATCAGAGGGTTATTTGGCTTCTTGTTCCTGGGGTTTTGTTTTGTTTTAGCCATTCTGGTGTATGCAGTGCTGTTGTTTTGGTTGTATTTCTTAGATGACTGGTATTGAGTACTCTTACATTTGCTTATTGCTTCAATATATTATGAGGTATACATTTGTTACTTACCTACTTATATAGTTGGTTATCTTTACTGATATGTGGGAATCTTTTTTTTTCTTTTAGCCAAAGTCTTGCTACATAGTCCAGGCTGGCCTCAAACTCTATATCCTCCTGCCTCCACCTCCTAAGTGCTGGGATTATAGGTGTGTGCTACACAGTCGACCATTCTGAATTTCTTTTCTTTTTTAATTGGAAATTTTTAATGTACAACTTAATGTGTTTCATTTTGACATGCATTTCATTGTGACATTTCCATATATGCATTTTGTTGTACATTGCAATAAGTTCCCACTTACCCTCTTGCGCACTTCCTCCCCCATTCCAACCCCCCCCCCAGCAAAGACCTCTCTTCCATTTGCATGCCTTTTTGTGGTAATGTTTTTCTATATCATTGGATCCCAATTACGTTTAAGATCAAAACTTTTTCTGTAGTGAACTATCTTTTTATATTGTCAGTACTATTACCTGAATTTTCTAGCCCATCTGTATTGTTATCATTCTTTGATATTATTGGTGTTATTATAATTATTTCCAGAACTATTAAAGTTGGGCTGTTCACTCTGAGGAATGGCATGCTTTAATGATAGAAGTATTAATGTAGCCCAGTTCATCAATCTTTTTTTTCTGTTTACCAAGTCTTTGCCTACCAAGATGATGAATGTATGCAATCTTCCAGAAGCTTTTTATTTTCTTCCGTTGTTGTTGTTTTGCTTCTCTGGTTTTTTTGAGACAGTGTTTTACTCTGTAGCCAAGGCTGGCCTCAACCTCACAGCAATCCTCCTGCCTCAGCTCCCAAGTTCTGGATTACAGATACATAGCCAGTTCAGCTTTATCTTTTATATTTAGGTTTAGGATCCATCTGGAATTAATTTTTGTACATGATGTGATAAGATCAATATTTTTCTTCTCTTTAACATAGACACTAATTGATTCCATATTGTTCTTGAGAAGACCAACCTTTTCCTTACTGCATTGCAGTGGCATCTTTCATAAACTAGATGGCTCTATGTTTGAGTCTCCTTTTGGACTCTCTATTTCACTAGCCTATTTGTCTAGCCTTATGCCAATACCAATGCTTTACTTATGGACTTCTATACTATTTGGTGGAATAGTCTTCTAACTTTGTCTTCTGCTTTCAAGTGGTTTTTAGCTATTTTTGGCTCTCTATATTTCCATATCGCCTGTAGCCATAGCACTGTGGCATCCGATCCTGTCAGATCTTGGAAGCTAAACAGGGTTGGGCCTGGTTAGTACTTGGACTGGAGACCGCCTGGGAACACCAGATACTGTAGGCTTGGGGGAAGGACCCGGCAACCTACTCCCAAAAATCAATCCACCATTGAAAACCCTATGAACAGCAGAGAAGTACTGACAATAGTGTTTCACCTGTTGTATGTAGGATCACTTATGAGTCAGACACTGACTCCACGGCACCTAACAACAACAACAACAACAACATATTTCCTTATGGCCTACAGACATACCACTGTGGCTTACAATCTCATCAGATCTGGGAAGCTAACCAGGGTTGGGCCAGGTTCTTCTAGGACTTGGAAGGGAAACTGCCTGGGAACACCAGGTCCTATAGGCTTAGGAGAAGAATCCGGAAACCCACTCCCAAAAAACAACCAGTCACTGAAAACCCTATGAATAGCAGAGAAGCACTGACAATGCCTGTTGTACATAGGGTTGCTATGAGTTGGACACAGACTCCATGGCACCTAACAACAACATGTTTGCATATAAATTCTCAACCCTCCTACTTTATCTCCTGCTCCAGCTGGGAAGCTGATTATTCTTCAAAGGCCCAAGTGTTAAAAGGTGTGATGGCATATGCCTGTAATCCTTGCACTGGGGCAGGGGGACAGGTGCAGGAGTATCGAAAGTTCCAGGTCAGCCTGGGTTACATAATGAGACCCTGCCTAAAATAAAATAAAATAATAATAAAATTGAAAAAACCAAATGAAAAGGCTTAGTTCCTAGGGTACCAATTTTGGGAAGTGGTAGAACATTTAAGAGGTGGGAGCTAGTGGGAGGGCTTTATGCCATTGGGGACATGCCCTCAAATGAGACTGTGAGATCCCAGTTCCTTCAATTTTTTCTTTTTCTTCTTGGTCATGAGATGGGCAGTATTGTTTCACCACACATTCCTGCCACCATTTGCTCCTTGTCACAGGCCCAAAGCAGCACTGCCACCTAATCACAGACTAGCACCTCTAAAAACTATAAGCCAAAGTAACCTTTTTCCTTTTATAAGTTAATTATCCCAGGCATTTTGTAATAGTGACAGAAAGCTTGATAATACTCCTCTCTCCCTCTAAAATATTTAGGATTTTGATTGGGACTGTATCAAATCTATACAACTGGCACAAATTGATATATGAGTGATATTGAGAGTTCTAAAACATAAATACATTACATTGATTAAGACTTTAAAACTTTTTTTCTCAGTAATGTTTTATAGTTTTTCTATGCATGCCTCTTGTACCTTCTATTAGAATAATCCTAAATTTCTGATTGCTTCTTTTTATACCACTATAAAAGATACGCCCTGGGATTTAGCTCAGTTGGTAGAGCACCGCACTGCAGTCTCTGAGGTCCTGAGTTCAATTCCCAGCACCGTAAAAATGGGAGAAGGACCTGGCAATCCACTCCCAAGGCAATCCCGAAACAGTCAGCCATTGAAAACCCTATGAGGGTCACTATGAGTCGGATACCGAATCGATGGTACCTAACAACAACAACAACAATAAAAGATATATTTACTAAATGCTACCTTACATGTTGCTGCTTAAACAAATGCAGTTGAGTTTTTATCTCCAGTGCCATCACTAATGTTCATGGCTCATCTGCAATTTCTTTTGGATTTTCTAATCATATGGACTACCTGCACAGCCTTAACCTGCATCTTACAAACTCTAATACATTTTCAAAACAAAGGATCACCAGATAGAGATGCTCAACAGTGAAAGAGACTAAGGAAAATAAACACACACACACACACACACACACACACACACACACACACACACACACACGCACCCTGCTGCCTAAAACTGAGGAACTTGAAATGGAAAATGCAGGGGACAAAATAACATTTAAAAATATAAAAAGTATTATCTTTGGAAGGATAACAGTGAATCAGTGCAACAGCAATAGGATGCTTAAAACAAGTTAATAGATGGGTTGGAAGATAAATAGGAAAATAATATACCCAACATGTATCATACACACATTAAATCTAAATTCTGTTACACAAAACAAGACTTCCAGATTATTGTTGGAAAATTCTCTTGTCAACCATCCCTTTTCAGTATCTAGGGAACTTTAAGTCATAAAATATCCAATTGCATTTAGAATTAAAAGACATAAAAGCTGTGCCAGGCATGGTGGTGCATGCCTATAATCCCAGTGGCTCAGGCAGCAGAGATAGGAGGATGGCAAGTTCAAGACCAGAGGCAGTCTGCATAATTTGGTGAGATCCTGTCTCAAAAAAAGTAAAAATATGGGCTGGAGGTGCAGCTCAGTGGTCCAGAACTTGCAAAGCACACAAGTGCAAGCTAACTATGCCAAAAAAAAAACAAAAAACAAACAAACAAACAAAAAAACACCTTTAAGTGTTTGGGTAAGTTGGGAAAACTACAGGGAAAAAGAAAGACTATATGGTCAACCACAGCTGCAAGTTTCAAATATTTGCAACTGAACACAAAATCTGTAAAAGTGGCTTAGACTATAAATTGTGGTCATATAAATATCAATTACCTTTTTTATTTAAAATTTTATTCATCAGTATTCTTAATTAAAATAAATTTAATTGCAAAACAATCTGCCTTAGATTTATACAGTATGAGATGTTTTAAGTGCATGTGATTAACAGCACAAATACAGTAATTATAATACCCAAGTCATTACATCATAGATTTAATGTACTAGACATACCCAATATAATATCCAAATCATTACATCATAGAGTTAATGTGCATACCCAACCCCTATCTTGAAACTATATGTGGACTTTTCATTTTACCAAACACAAGGCTTATACACATCTTTAAGAAAATTTAATCTGTTCACATGCCAATGGACAAGGATAAACAATAAATTAATCCTTTAAAAAGACGTCTATGAACCATAATTTTCTTTTTGAGTTTGAAAGGATATTAAAGAATATATAAAAGCATCAATTAAATTAAATAAGGAGTTTGTGAAGAAACCAAATAGTTCAATAATGACAACACAGTATATTGCTAGTACAACCAAATCATTATAAACATCTTTAAAATGTGAATGTTGAGTTTAGTAAAATATTATACTGTATCTAACTGTATCAGATCCTTGATGAGAGTACTTTCTGAAAATACCTTCTTTCTAACACAGGGATTTTAAAGGAAATCCAAACATATACTATAACTAACACATACTTTAGAAAATATAATCACTGAAGAAATGCCCACAATAAGCAGCACTATCTGGCAGTACAGTCATATGAAATGGCGTGGCAAGATGACATATAAAAAGGATAGTGAGATAGATTTTACTTCAAAACTTGAAGCAAAAATACAGAATAGTAAGTTCATTACTTTAGGTACGTATTATAACTATGAATTGCTGATTGAAAATATTTAGCCTTAAAATGTTTATTTTTGGATCGCCAACTATTTGGCAGGTACTATGCTAGCACTATATGTACAGTGATGAATAAACTAAGATTTTGTGCTAAGAAAGAAACAAAACCTTACCCCATTTCTTTCTTTCCTCCTTCCTTCCTTCCTTTCTTTTTTGAGACAGGGTCTTGCTAAATTATGCAGACTGCCTTTGGTCTTGAACTTGTGATCCTCTTGCCTCTGCCTCCCAAGTCACTGGGATTATAGGCATGCACCACCATTCTCAGCTGCCTACTACTTGTTATATCTTTATAAACTTAATTAAATATGGCTTTTGGAACAAAGAGAAACATTTCTCCAAAAAGGTAACTTTCTAATTGAGTGTTTTAGCTTTGCGCAATGGCAGTATCATAGCCACTAAGGTTTATCCGAGGAGCAATTTTTGCTAACTGAAAATCGAATTGTGTGTTTATATATATAAATAGTATCTCAAAATTTCAGATGGCCATATATACCTGGTAACACAAAACTTCTAATTGACTATTTCAGTGTATAACTCATGAACTATACTTCTTGTATATTCTTCTCAAAATATTTTTACATATGAAGCGTTTTAAACAGTTATAAACATTACATCTATTTGTGTACATTTAGTCTATTTAAAAAGTTCCCATTTTTAAATCAGACATCAAAGACAATTTAACTCAATCATATCACACATATGAAACAGACAGATATTCACAAGTACGTCAGCACATCTGGGGAAAAGCAAGGTGACTAAATATGATGCTGCTGTAATTAATCTTCATCGTCTCTTTGAAAAGGTACTACCTGAATTTCTTTGGCTATCCTTTCAGCTAATGCTCTACTATTTGCAGCAATTATTCTTCGTGACATCAAATCAAATGGTCCACCTAAAATCAAATCAAATAGGAAAAATGGTTATATCCTATACTAAAATAATTCAGAAAAACAAGCATAGTGATATGTATTACAGTCAATCTTAACATTTTAATGTGTTCAGTTTTCCTAAAAAATCCATCCTATAACTGTGTTTAAGCTTTGACAGTGTATAACTGAGGTGATAAGCATCTTTTTTGAATAAATATTTAGGTGAGGGAGATCTCAACTCATACCAGTCTGAAAAGTGTCACCTCTTCTCTTTCAATTTCTTCGAGTGTGTACTCTTAAAACCTCTCTACTGTTTGAAACTCAATGGACAGGAAACCTGACTCCAAAGCATCTTTATACCACTCTCTATCTCCATTACCAATCTCTTTGTTGCTTTTCTCCCAGGTCACTGGTGAATTTTTTAAACCCAGGTTCTTTCTTTAAAATTTCACCATCAGTTCAAAGCTAGTATTTAACTTCCCTAGGCCCAAAGCAAAAAGTAGTGGTAGAAGATGTCTTCTGTCAACTATCACCATTTAGAGAGTTTATGGAACAAGCCTCAGACACAGTGACAGTCTAGACTGCCTCTGTAGGCTCTCAAGAGTTCCTGATACACAATACATTTGCAGAAGCTTAGCTAGTTTTCATTATTAGTCCCACATTACCCTGAGCTCTTATCCTTGCTTGTCTCCTAATATTTGATCTTATAGAAAATTATACCTTGTTTTTCCCATAAAAAGTTCAAGTAGAGCATGTATCAAGAATTTTTTAAAAATTGTGCATAGAAAGTCTAATAGATATGGAGAAAAAAATGTTTTACTATCTCATTATTTTACCTGTTACATCCATTAGCACTCCACCAGCTTCAGTAACAATTATGCCAGCTCCTGCCATATCCCAGCAGTGAATTCCCATTTCATAATATGCATCTGCCCCTCCAGTTGCCACAAGGCACATATTAACAGCTGCTGTTCCAACACTCCGGATTCTAACATTTAAAAATAAATTGGAAAAAAGATACCTTTCTTTAACCTCAGTTTAAATGTTGACTGAGATACCACATATTCTCAAATCTAATCCACACCCTTTCAACAGTCTTAAAGGGCTAAAAAATTAGATGTAGATTAGAATCATGTACAGATTGGATTCATGGTCGAAACACCATTCAACCACAATTCCATTTGAATCCAAGCTGCATGTCATCCTAATCCACATCTGATTTTCAAGCCCTCTAAAACTGTTAAAAGGGTACAGATTAGATTTGAGAATATATGGCAACTTGAACCAATCTAGAGGATAAATGTGAAAAAAGATGGTCTGTAGTTTTAAGATAAAATACATAAAACAATTATCATGGTGCACTAAACTAATCCTCACAAAGCAATCATTTAATAAGACAAACATTAGAACAATTTTTCAGATAAAAAAACACTGAAGAAAATGCTATAAGTCTACTATAATGGAACACATGTATAGTTATATTTGTCTAAACTTAGGCACTACAGCTTATGTGACTTTATACACACACAATACAATGTAAACAGTCTCCAGGTGTTGTAAAACATCAGTCTATTGGTCTGATGTGCAGCATACATGTGCCGGAAGGGAAGACAGCTTGCCTTGGCTCGGCACAGATCTATGCCTTCCTTGGAAGATTACTTTAGGTTTGCCTCCTCATAGCACCTCTTCCTTGGAATTATACCAACTTAAGTACAAATACAACTTACAACTTGATAATCATTACAGCGATAACTTAGGAAAGAATCATCACTAAATACTAATTAGTGGGTATGATATTTTATGTTTTTTCTTTTTTTCCCTTTCCTTTCCTTTCCTTTCCTTTTTTTTTTTTTTTTTTTGGTGGTGCTTAGGATGAAACCCAGGGCCTCATGCATGCTAGGCAAGCACTGTACCATTCAGCTATACTCCCTACTTCCCCCCACCCATGATAAATTTGATCTTTACATAGTATAAAAGTATTTCCTCACTGGAAACATAGTAATTACAATCGGAAAAACAGCATCTATACAATTGCCACAGTTCCCAACTGATCAAAGTTAAGATAACTCATAATCAGAAAAACAGGTATCATGTACCGTCTGAAATGATGTAATGAGAAAGAAAGAACATTAACGTTTTGGCATTCCTACAAAAATGCATAATACACAGATAACCAAGATACAAACACAAATGAAGAGACATACTACAAAACAATTGGTCTATACCTTTTAAAAATGCCCAGTGCTGGTATATGCATGTATGAAAATGTCACAATGAAATCCATTATTTTGTACAATTAATATGTTAGTTGTTATTAGGTGCTGTCAAGTCGGTGTCTGACTCATAGTGACCCTACGTACAATAGGCAAAACACTATTGTCAGTGCTTCTCTTCTATTCATAGGGTTTTCAACGGCACATCAGTTTTTGGGAGTGGATTGCCAGGCCCTTCTCCCAAGCCTACAGTATCTGGTGTTCCCAGGCAGTCTCCCATCCAAAGACTAACCAGGCCTGACTCTGCTTAGCTCCCAAGATATGATGAGATTGGACACCACAGTGCTACAGCTGCAAGCACAATTAATATACACGAATAAAAATGTTCAAAATGTCAAGATCATAAAAGACAAAGAAAAGCTATGCAACTGGTATAGATTAAAGGAAAACAGATGAGAAATGACAACTCAATGCAACATATGATCTAGACTGGACCTTGGATTCAAATATTTTCAAAATTTGAAAAAGTGCCAATATTAGGTTATATATCAATACTAATTTTCTGATTTTTAAAATAATAGTACTGTGGTTATATTAAGGAATGTTCCTTTTACTAAAGAAATCCTTTAGTGTGTGTTTATAGAAAAGGAATTATCATGTCTGCAAGTTACTTTCCAATGGTTTTTATTTAAACTCCTTTTTGCTATGTAGCCCATACTGGCCTTGACTTCATGATCCTCTTGCTTTTGTGTCTTGAGTGCTGGAATTACTTGTGTGCATCACCATGCATAGTTCAAACTTCTTTTGTAACTATTTAAATCTCTAGAAATAAGGCAGTGAGTTCTGCTCACTAAGCTCTTTCACTATTTATTTTTCTTATTTATTTATTTGTAATACTTGGGAGTTGAACCTGATTATGGATACTTTGCAAGTGCTCTACCATTGGGCTGTCCACCTGCCCATTTTTATTTTTATTGCTTATATTTTGAGACAGGGTCTTTTTAAGTAAAGCAGGCTGCTTCTGGCCTTGAACTTGTGATCCTCCCACTTTCGAAGCTGCTGAGATTATACATGTGCACCACTGCGTCTGGCTTTCAGAGTTTAGTCTTTAAAAAATAATGGGAAATTGGTCAGGTGTGGTGGTGCATGCCTATAATCCCAGTGACCTGGGAGGCGGAAGCAAGAGGATCACGAGTTCAAGGCGAGTGGCAGCCTGTGTAATTTAGCAAGACCATGTATAAAAATAAAAAGTTAAAAATGGACCGAGGGCTGGGTGTGGTGATGCACACCTGTAATCCCAGCAGTTCAGGAGGCAGAGGCGGAGGATCACAAGTTCGAGACCAGAGGTAGTCTGCGTAACTTAGAGAGACCCTGTCTCAAAAAGTAAAAAAAAATGGGCTGGGGGCACAGCTCAGTGGTCCACCACTTGCAAACCATGCAAGCGCAAGGCCCTGGGTTCAACCCCGAGTGCAAAAAAAAAAAAAAAAAAAAAGAAAGAAAGGGTTGAGGGTACAACTCAGTGATAGAGTGCTTGCAAAACATGTATGAGACCCTAGGTTCAACCTCCCAGTACTGGGGAAAAAATATGAAATTGATGATGAATGTGGTATTTGATATCAAAAAGAAAAAAAGAAAGATTGTACCTGAATACATACTTCATGCCAAAGAAAATCTTTCTAAAAGGATTAGAATTACACAATGCTTTTGGAGCATGTTTTTTAACCTTCATTTTTGCTACACATCAAATTAAAGAAAGAACCAGCAAATACAATCAATCTAATTAACTTTTGTGACTTTTTTAGTTTATACATAAAGGTGAGCTAGGTATGGTTGTACATGCCTTTAATCTCAAGACTCAGGAGGCTAAGACAGTAGAATTGTAAATTCTTAGGCCAGCGTGGGCCTAGCAAGACCTGGGCCTAGCAAGACCTCATCTCATAAATAAACAAACGAACAAACAAAAAAACCAAACCAAAACAAATATATTTCCCTCCTACTCACATGGACTATTGAGTTCATAGCTCATGTTCTAGAAAAAAACCTACCAAGATCTTTCACAAGTAAAGTATTCAGGAACTAGATTAACAACAGTGATTGCTACTAGTGATGGTTCTGTCTACTTCTAATGCACATTGTGGGACTCTAGGCAAGAGGTATGGCCATTGGCAAGATCATATTCTCCCATCCAAGTACTAACCAGGCCTGACTCTACTTAGCTTCAGAGATAAAAAGAGATCCAGCATGTTCAGGGTGACCACAGACAAGAACACATTCTTCCAGGACAAATATTACCAAAGGATTACCGTAAAGGTTACTCAAGTAATTAAGGTCCAGATTCTACACTATATGTTCTGAATCCTATCATAATCTAATCCTCATATAGAACTAGTATTCTAGAGAATAAAAAGATCCCTGGTGTTACAAAGATGTGAATTTGTTCCCATGCTCAACTGTTTAAGAATCATCATCTTGAGCTGGGCGCAGAGGTGCATGCCTGTAATGCCAGTGATTTAGGAGACAGAGGCAGGAGGATCACAAGTTCGAGACCACAGGCAGTCTGTGTAATTTAGCAAGACCTTGTTTCAAAAAGTAAAAAAAAAAAAAAAAAAAAAAAAGGACTGGCCATGCAGCTCAGTGGTCCAGCACTTGCAGAGCATGCAAGCACAAGGCCCTGGGTTCACCACAGGTTCACCACCGCAAAAAAGAAATCACCATCTTACAAAAGTTCCTTTGAATTTTAGCTCTCTTGGTATCAAAACAAGGATACCAACTTACTTTAGACCACTACTATAATCATTAAAAATAGCATATTAAAGCACCTAGCAGAATGTCTAGTATAAAGGTCCTTAGTAAAAAGTAACTATGTTCATGATGAAATGATTCTCTAAACCATGTCTGAAACATTATATAACAGACACAGTCCATCTCTTCTAAATGAATTCTCCAAAATGAAACAAAGACAACTGACCCACCATTAATTCACTTTGTCTCATAAACACTGCTTCCTAGCTAGGAACCTAATTACATTGCCTCTGCTTGCCTAGGTCATCCAACTAGATTATGACTCTCTTTGGTTTTATTTTGTTTTGTATAGGTAATGTGTAATCACACTGAAAAAGTAAAGATCATAAAAGTAAATCAATAAATCAGTAATTATCTTTGGTAATATTTTTTCTAGTTAAACTACTGAAAATATCCTCAAGTAAAAATTATTTTTTACTTCACCGAATGCCAGAATAAAAGTTTAAAGTTGTAAACCACCTGAAGGTCTTTCATGGCTAACATAACCATTTCATTGTCCATGGTTGAAGTCTTTGCTTTAAACAGCAAACTACAGTGGGCACGGTGGGCACACATATGTAATTCTAGCAACTCCAGCGGTAGAGGCAGAAGGATCATGAGTTTGAGGCCAGAGGCAGCCTCCAACTGACTCAAAATAAAATATGAAAAAATAGGCCGAGGGTGCAGCATATTGGTACAGCATTTGTGAAGCATGTGCGAGGTCCTGGTTCAGCCCCCAAGTACCACCAAAATGAACAAACATACCAAAAAAAAAAAAAAAAAAAAATCCCGCCAAACTATAGCAGCAGGTTTTTAAAAATCATATTGCTTTTGCCTCAGGGCCATCATTCCTTGAACCTTAAGAACTCCACATTCTGGGAGGGTCTATAGCTACTTGACAGTGATTCTCTCTTTACTCATTACTATATAGACCAGTTTTACAGCTAGCTCATAATCATAGTTTGTGCCATGGTCAAACTGTACTTTGGCTATCTTGACTCCTAAAAGAGAGGTCAAATATTGGAGAAAGAGAATGATCTGGAAACCAGAACTATATTTCTATCTAGATCTGTGATTCCTGTAGCCACTTCACTCCTCTGAACCAGAGTTATTTACAAAATGAAGCTGGATTTCTAGACAACCTTTGATTAATTCTAAGGGCCTTATAGGGGCTGGGGTTTACCTCAGTTGGTAGAGTGCCACTATGCACTCTCTGAGGCCCTGAGTTCAATCCCCAGCACTGTAAAAAAAAAAAGGGAGAAGGACCTGGCAATCCACTCCTGAAAGAATCCCGAAACAATCAGCCATCGAAAACCCTATGAAGGTCACTATGAGTTGGACTCCACATGATGGCACATAACTACAAGTGCCGTATAACTCAGTGGTATTTTTTTTTTTTTTTTTTTTTTTTTTGGCGGTACTCGGGGTTGAACCTAGGGCCTCACGCGTACATGCTTTGCAAGTGCTAGACTACTGAGCTGCGCTCCAAGCCCATTTTCTTTACTTTTTTTTTGAGACAGGGTCTCCCTAAATTACACAGACTGCCTCTGGTCTCGAATTTGCAATCCTCCTGCCTCCGCCTCCCGAGCCGCTGGGATTACAGGCATGTGCCACCGCACCTGGCAACTCAGTAGTATTTTCAGAACAAAAAAATTAGGAACAGTTGGCAGTAAAAGAAAATCTTAAAACTATTGTTATTCAATACCTGCTTTTTAATTTTTTGAGACAGGGTCTTGCTACATACGCTAGGTTTGCCTCAAACTTTTGATCCTCCTTCCTCAACCTACCTGGGATTACAGGTATACCACCATGTCTGGCTTTTCAATAGCTTTTATTATTATGATGATGAGGATGAATTTTTATTCAAATAACTATAATAAAGATCAGGGAAATACTACTTAATATAACCATTACCTAAAACACATTTAAGGACTTCAAATTGCTAGTTTTTCTTAAAAATTTAAGAATAAATATAAAGTAATATAACATTTGATTTTTAAAATAATTTTATTGAGACCAGGTCTCACTATGTTGCCCAAACCAGCCTCTAACTCTGGGGCTCAAGCAATCCTCCTTCCTCAGCCTCTGGAGTAGGTGGGACTACTGACTTATGCCACCACTCTCAGCAGTATCTGCTTTTAATTTCTTTCCTTATAAACCTGTAATTACAGAAAAACTCTTAAGTATGGAGAATAGTGGTATAATGACTTTGAAACTCCCTCTTACCGTAAATCTCAAAAAATAAAAACTTAAATCAACAAAGACAAAACCCACAGGCCCACTCTTTCAGTGTGTCTGGGAATCAGAAATTTCACAATTTCTCAAACTACTGGTGGGATTTAGCTCAGTTGGTAGAGTGCTGCACCGCAGTCTCTGAGGTCCTGAGTTCAATTCCCAGCACCGCAAAAATGGGAGAAGGGCCTGGCAATCCACTCCCAAGGTAATCCCGAAACAGTCTGCCATTGAAAACCCTATGAGGGTCGCTATGAGTCGGATACCGACTCGACGGCACCTAACAACAACAACAACAAACTACTGGTAAGTAGAAGGAAAAACAACAAATGAATTCTAGCAGCACTATGAGCTTAAACAGGCAGAGAGCAGGGGAGGACAAGTGGAAAAGACTTTTTGACAAAAAGATGAGATGAGTTGAGGACCAGAGCAAACAAAACCAAAACCACCCAAAATTTATAGCTCTGGCTTTAGGGAAGGGGCTGGAAAATAGGCACAACGTGAATTGGCAGCCTCAGGAAAGCTGTGATTCTGAAAAAGAGTTACGATAAGGTAGGACAGTTCGTCCCTCTAGAGAGACAAAGCAGTGAAGGAAAAGTAGGAACCAAGAGGGAAGAATAAAGGATCATGCAGAAATGCAAGAGAAGTGAGACATGGCAGCCTTACCCACTACTACTTAATAGATATTCACACACACACACACACACACACACACACACACACACACACACACACACACACACTGTGCAGTAGGGCAGAATTGACAAAATAAGGAGCTCAGGAACAGGAGCTCTGACCTCAAAATGAAAAGTAGTAGAACACAGCCACAAGAAACTACTGTAAAACAGCAAGCATTCCTAAGAAAAACATTTCAGTTTTTTTTTCTTTTTTTTCTGATATGGTCTCCCTTAAACCTTAAAAATCAACAATGAAATGGAAGAAAACTAAAACATCAATTCAATCTCAATTAAATACTCTTAAATACTCATGAATATGGAAAACAAATATTAAGTCAGAAATTCAGAAACTAAGCTGGGGATGGTGGTACCTGCTCAAAATCCTAGCACTCAGGAGGGAGAAGCATGGAGTCCAAGTTAGAGGTAGTCTGAGCTACAGAGTAAGACCTTGTCTCAAACACACCAAAAATATAAACAATATCCAGAAACTTAAGAGCAGAAATGGACCCAAGAAATAAAAATAAAAATAAAACCAGAAGAACTTGGGTAAGAAATGGGGAGGAAAAAAAAAGAAAAATATATGAAGAATGAAGAATAAATTATAAGATGCCCAAAGGAGAACAGACACACATGAAAACTTGATAAAAGGAAATGAGTAAAAGCATGAGGCCAACCTGGGCTACAGTGAGAATTTGTCTCAAAAAATGAGTAAAAGCAATAAAGAAAAAAAGGACAGAAAGTGGTTGAAGACACAATGGTGTTCAATATTCTTATTGTTGTCTCTGAAGAAAATGAAAAGAGTAGAAGTGAATTAGTATTTAAAATTGTAACTCAAGCGGGGTGTGGCAGCACATACCTGTAAGCCTAGCAACTCAGGAGGCAGAGGCAAGGGGTATGAGGCCAGAGGCAACCTGCATAATTTAGTGACCCCCATCTCAAGATAAAAAGTAAAAATGAGGCTGAGGGCACAACTCAGTGGTGGATCACTTGCAAAGTATGCACAAGGCCCTGAGTTCAGCCCTCTGGTACTGAAGAAAAAAAAATTAATCAAGAAAACTTTGATCAATTAAACACATGAATCTCCTCCACGTGGAAACAAGAATACTGACCCAGAATGAATAATTCTAAAATAAATCTCTGTAAATCTATGAGCTTTAAGGATTAAGAGCTTCCATGTAAAAGATAAAGTAATTTAGAAGCCAAGAATATGAGCTTGGCATCTTATTTAAAAAAAAAAATACAAAAAGGCAAGTGAAAGAATTTTCAAGAAATTATTTTAATCTTATCATATTCAGCCAAGCTGTCTTTCATGTTTTAAGGCTACAGAACAGTCTGGAATGTATCAAACACCAAGGAATACTATACACACATCAATGTGCATGCATCAGACTTTGCTACAAGACGAGCTTCATCTAATCAAAGGGTGACTGGAAAACAAAAGGACTGTGAGCATTTTATAAAGTCAAAGAACTAAAAACAAAGGGTGGGAACATGGTTTGAAGAATATGTAAAATTGATATGTTCTGATGAAGTAGAAAGAATGCAACTTAAAAATGGGATGAAAAAGGACAGAAAAAAGGAAAAGCTGAGCCAAGTATGGCTGCTTATTACAGAGGCAATAAGTGTAAGCCCCCAAATTCCGGAACCTTTACATATAGCAAATGGTTATGTAATAAAGTATTAAAGAGTCAAATGTTGTGATGCATGCCTGAAATTCCAGCACTTGGGAGGAGGAGGCAAGATAATTGAGAGTTTGAGGCCAACCTGGGCTATGGTGAGAATTTGTCTCAAAAAACCAAGAGTATTAAAGACATTACAGCAATTTTTAATACAAAAGAAACCCACTAGAATAAAATTTAACCATTCATAAATACCAAAAAAGAAATTTAAAGACAGAGAAAACTCACCTAATAAACACAATAACTATAAATTACAACATAAAAAAACACAACAGAATTGAGGCCAAACAAAAGTCGTATCAATTCATCAACAGTTTTATCCATTAAAAAGATTTTCCAATTTATAAAGTGAAACTCCATGCTATATAGAAAAGAGACACTTAAAATGAAGACATGGCCAGACGGGGTGGTATATACTTGTAATCCCAGTACCCGGGAGACTGAGGCAGGATGATCACAACTTTGAGGGCAGCCTGAGCTATGTAATAGGACCTTGTCTCAAAAATCAAAACAACAACAATAAAAAATTATAGAAATATGGCAACAAAGCTTAATGCCAGGTGGAATGCTTAGTGGCAGAGCATGTGTTTAGCATGGGTGAAGCTTTAGGGTCAATCCCCAGAACCAAACAAAAACAAAAACAAAAACAAACAACTTCCCCCCAAATGTAATGATGACTCTAGACTGAATACTGGACTGGAGGAAGGAAAATGCTGTAAACAGCATTGTTAGATCAACTGACAAAACTAAATATAGATGGTAGGTTAGCTAAAAGTGTAATTATGAAACCAGTACCGGACCCTGGTTATAGAAGAGACTATCCTTTCCTTAGGAAATAAACTGAATGATTTAGGAGTAAAAAGCCATGATATAATTAATTTACTCTACAATGATTGAGGGAAAATATGCACATATACATAATGATAAAATGATAAAGCAGCTGGGGTAAAATTGTAAACAACAGGTCAATCTGGGTAAAACTATACTATTACTTTTTGTACTATTTTATTTCTACATTTTTTTTTTAGTTTGAAATTGTTTTCTCATAAAAAGCTTTCAAAATTGCATTATAAAGTCAGAATTATGGTACTAATTTCATATGTCTGTTAATAAAAATTTCATTTCTGAAGAAAAATTCATCCTTTTAAAATGCTAAATTATCTGGAACTTTAGGATGGGAAATGAAAAGAACTTACCCATGAATGGGAATAGAAATAAGCTTTTCCATATTAGAGAGAATGATTTTTACAGTCTCTGGCGTTCTAGAAGAGCCCAACTCAGTCACCAAGAGTGATTTGGTAATATCTGAAAAGGAAATGTTTGAAATAATCACTAGATTTTAATTATTAGAATTCTAGAAAAAATGACACATAATTCAAAATAAAATAGGACAAGATCATTTATATAAGTATCAAAAAGTCCCACTTTTAGACTATTACCTAAAAAGTGCAGAATATAACCAGTTTGCCTATATACATGATAACTTTAGTAGGAAACAAGCAAATATCTTAAATACTTAAAATATACAAATTAAATTAAATTCAATAGGGAATTTAGGAATAGATCTGAAATAAAATGAAAGTTAAAGTGGTAGCTCTCTTAGGCAACCTCTATTTCCTAAGGTGAAAGATTATCCAGTACTTTCCATACTCATTCTTATCATCGTGACTGAAGCTCTCAACACACTCAAATCCTCCCCACACTTCATCTACCAGGTGAGATGTATGCTTGCTAGCTCTTACAGATTGAGTATGAAATGTCATCCATGGGTCCCTGTGTTTGAATGCTTGGCCCCCAACTGGCTACAATATTTTAGAAGATGAAAACTTTAGGAGGTGGTACCTAGCTGATAGAAGATGATCACTAGGAGTGGGCCTATGAAGGTTATACTGAGCCCCTGCTTTCTGTAAGCTAGTTTCCTGGTCTACCATGATATGATTAGCTGTCCTCTGCCACACGCTCCCGGTGCCTGTTCCACCATGCCTTTCCTGCCATGATGAACTGAAACCCTCTGAAATCATGAACCAAAATAAATCTTTCCTCCCTTATTTCTGTAAGATTTTGTCATGACAATGATAAAAGTAACTAATACACCAGCTATTTGTTCCCACATTCAAAGCTGAAGTCAAAATTGTTGTTGTTAGGTGCCGTCGAGTCGGCATCCAACTCACAGTGACCTTCTGTACAGCAGGGGAAACACTATTGTCAGTGCTTCTCTGCTGTGCATAGGGTTTTCAATGGCAGATTGATTTTTGGGAGGGGGTTGCCAGGTCCTTCTCCCAAGCCTATAGCTTCTGGTGTTCCCAGGCGGTCTCCCATCCAGGTACTAACCAGGCCCGACCCTGTTTAGCTTCCGAGATCTGACAGGATCAGATGCCACAGGGCTACGGCTACAGGCGAAGTCAAAATATAGTAGTAAAAAGAAAAACACAATTTATGAGTCAGTTAATACTTGATATGTCCTCAGGTTAACACTTAAAAAAACTACAAAATATTAATTCACAGTACTAAGCACACCAAAACTTGGAGGACAAACCTACCTTCTTGTCGTGAAACCTGTAGTTTCTGGCCATTACAAAAGGCACCTTTTCCTTTCCTGCCAGTATACATCTTATCTTCCATACAACTGTACACAACTCCAAATTCCATCTGCAGAAGAAAAACAAAGTTTTTCTTGACCAAAACTTAGTATTTTTCTTCATTAAATCAATACTTTTTTTTTCTAACAAAGTAACAAGAAAATCTAGTATAATAATGTATTCAAATGGCAAAACTGTGGGATACTGAAAAATGCTAATCACTAGCCCTAACAGAAAAGGAAGTCATCACACCTGAAATCCTGGATTCTCCTCCCACCTATGTCTAGAGTTAAGAGCACCCACCTTACCTCTCCCTCTCTTGCCCTCAGACAGAAGGGATTCTTTTGTATTTTCTTTTATTTTTAGCAGTACTGGAGGGCTGAGCCCGGGCCCTTGCACATGCTAAGCCAGTGCTGTATCACTGAGCTGCACCTTCATCCTCAGCTTGTTTTTTCTTATTTTGTGGCAGAGTCTCACTAAATTGCTTAGTCTGTATCTGGTCTCAAACTCGTGATCCTCTTGCCTGAGCCTCCTGAGGGCTGGGATTAAAGGCATGCATCACAGCACCTGGCTGCTCTTTCCTGTTCTCTGAAGTTTACCCTCTCACCCATTCTCTGAAAATGTGTTCTGTCAACTGATCCCTCTTCTCTTAACTTTCTCTTCTGGTACCTTCTCACCATGTTTCTCCCTTCTGTATTGCTACAGTTTCAACATTTGTCCTCTCTACAACTCATGTTGAAATTTAATTGCTAATGTAATGGTATTGGGAAATGGGGCCTTAATGAGGTGACTCAGCCACAAGGGCACCACCCTCTTAGGTGGGTTTGTTGGTGATGACTGCTGTCCAGTTGGATCTGACCTACAGCAATCCTATGTAAAACAAAACACTACTCAACACTGTGCCATGTACACAACCTTTTATGTTTGACACCATTGTTGGCCACTGTGTTTCTTCTCATGTTGAGTTGTGCCAAATCAGCAAATGGAAGTCCCAGACGCTTAACTCCATCCTCATTAATTATGGTTGACTCTACTTTGAGGAGGCAACTTTTCTCCACTCGTTTCTTGGATCCCTTCCAGCCTAGGGGGGCTCATTTTCTGGCACCATGTTTGCCAGTGCTTCTCTGCTATTCATAGGGTTTTCAATGGTTAATTGTTTTGGGAATAGGCTGCTGGGTCCTTTTCCCTAGTCTGTCTTAGTCTGGAAGCTCAACTGAAAACTGTGCACCACGGGTGGTCCTGCTGGTATGTGAAATACTGGTGGCATAGCTTTCAGCACCACAGCAACATGCAAGCCTCCACAGCACAAGCTGACAGACATGAAGAGGTAGGTGGGTTTTCTATCTTAAAAACGAGGCTTTGGGAATGGTGCTTTCTTTCTTGGGCCTCCTGTTATGTGAGGACTCAGCCCTCCTCCCCTCTGGAGGACACAGCACTCAAGGTGCCATCTTGAGAAGTACTGCCTCACTAGACACTGAACCTGCTGGTGCCTCGACTTTAAACTTCCCAGTCTCGAGAACTCTGAGACAACATATTTCTATTCATTATAAGCTACCCAGTCTTACATATTCTGTTATAGCAGCACAAAGACACTTACAAATAAACCTTCTTGTCCTTTCAGTGTCAAGGTATAGTCTACATTTTATATCTCTTAATTTCCTGTTAATATTACAATTTGGGCCCTGCATTTATCACTCTGTTTTCTGTAACTCTTGGGCAAAGAACAGCAATGCACTCTTACTGACTAAAAGCTTTGTCTGATGAATTAGAGACTAGTGACCATCATCAATACTTCTTCAATACTTAATTTGTTACCTCCATGTTTCCAATGTACTTTTAGCTGTACATCATTGGTTGTCACCATCTCAGAACCTTCTTCCCTGCGTAGCCCTTAAAACTTACATATAGTAGGTTTTTGGTTTTTTTCCTTATTTTTCACTGCCTCCATTTCTCAATTACAATCAGTCATTTTGGCTCCCATCAACTTCCAATCACCACAGGTAGAACCAATGTTTTTTTTGTTGTTGTTGTTAGGTGTCATCGAGTCGTTATCTGATTCATAGCGACCCTCTGCACAATAGGGGAAACACTATTGTCAGTGCTTCTCTGCTGTGCATAGGGTTTTCAATGGCAGATTGATTTTTGGGAGGGGGTTGCCAGGTCCTTCTCCCAAGTCTACAGCTTCTGGTGTTTCCAGGCGGTCTCCCATCCAGGTACTAACCAGGCCCAACCCTGCTTAGCTTCCATGATCTCATGCCACAGGGCTATGGCTGCAGAAACCTCCTTCAAAAGGGGTCAAAATCACTTTTTCAACTTCTCCAAGCTGTTCTTTCTGTTTAAAACACTTTCTTTTCCTTTCTGTCAAACCCTTAATTTTCTTAGTGCTAACTCCCATAACTACTAAGACTCCTTATATTAGGAAGATGGTCAACAGAATTATTTATATTCTCTTCTGTGTTCCACTGTTTTTTTTTTTTTTCATGGTTCCACTATATATTATCTTTACCTGTTCACACAGCTGAATTTTCACTGAACTATGAGTTTAATGCCTGCAGCTGTAGCCCTGTGGCATCCGATCCTGTATGATCTCGGAAGCTAAGCAGGGTCAGGCCTGGTTAGTACCTGGATGGGAGACCGCCTGGGAACACCAGAAGCTGTAGGCTTGGGAGAAGGACCTGGCAACCCCCTCCCAAAAATCAATCTGCCATTGAAAACCCCATGAACAGCAGAGAAGCACTGACAATAGTGTTTCCCCTGTTGTACAGAGGGTCGCTATGAGTCGGATACCGACTCGACGGCACCTAACA
>VMDO01011170.1:0-68141 GCA_007922755.1 Pedetes capensis
TTTTTTTTTTTTTTTTTTTTTACTTTTTGAGACAGGGTCTTGCTAAGTTACGCAGACTGCCTCTGGTCTCGAACCTGCGATCCTCCCGCCTCCGCCTCCCGAACCGCTGGGATTACAGGCATGCGCCACCACGCCCGGCCCCCAGCATGTTTTCTAATAGAATTTGCAAAATATTCATTAATTTAAATAATTGGGTCATAAAATTAGGCTCCTGAAAATAATAATTTGATTCTATACCTTTCCTATGTCTTCAATGGAAGAATGTAGCATGGATAGCATAGCAAAATTTTTAGTACAACATGTATTCATCTTAAAGTTAGTCCAACTTGTTAATGATAGAAGTAGGAAAACAAGGATTTAATTATATGACATCCTACTGTCTAGATAAGGTCTTTGGTCTGGGCCGTCTTGCTGCTCATGCATGGAGGTGTCTGAGATTACTCTGAACAGTTTTTCCCATTTACTTAGGGCTAAATGAGTAAATGACTGAATATCAATATTATTAATTAAGTTTCTTGAACAGTCTCTGACACTCCTAAATCTTTTTACTTGGAACATTTTGACACTTAACCTCTAACAATAATTGCCTAGTGAATGGGTAATGTGCCAATGAACTTTTCCATGTTCTTTCTTCAAGAAAAATAATATTCGTAAGATCCACCTTTTAAATAAAACATGAGAATTTTTCCTTCTTCCTTATATACCTGTTTAAATCAAAATGTTTAAGATATTGATTATAGTGACTTAATAACTTTTAATTTTGTGCCTCAGTTTATTGTATCAATTAAAACATTTTCATTTAGAAATGTAAGCTCCTTTCTTTCTTTTTTTTTTCAGTCCTAGGGTTAAATTTAGGGCCTTGCCCATATTAGGCAAGTGCTCCACCACTAAGCCTCTCTTCAGACCTCCCTTTTCTATTTTTTATTTTGAGAGAGGGTCTCACTAAGTTGTACAGGTTGCCTCTGGCCTTGAACCTGTGATTCTTTTGCCTCAACCTCCTGAGTAGTTGGATTATAGGTGTTTGCCATGGCATCCAGGTGTAGGTTCATTTTTTAATCTTCTGAAATCAATGACAAATGTGTGCTACAAAAAAACTATTTTATACTGAAACTTTTATTTTTAAAATCTCAATGCAGATATCGAATACTTCTTGACACAATAGCTCTTTTTATTATGCCATTAACATGTTAAAATAATAATTTTCTCTTTTTGCTTTCTGTTTTTGCATACTGTGCCTCTGTATCCAAGGGAGCAACCCTAACTGATAAATTCTGGAAACACTCTTCCATTGGATCATATCTCCACTGTTGGGATCTACCTGGAATTTCTTCACTATCATTACTGAAATTATAACTTCAACTGACAATCCAGTCTGGGCTGGGTAGAGTCAGAGGCCTTCAGTAGCCATTGGTCAAATTCACAAACCCTCAAATGAGACAGTTCACTTCTGTATATATATATATATTTGGGGCTGGGATTTAGCTCAGTTGGTAGAGTGCTGCTCTACACTCTCTGAGGACCCAGGTTTGATCCCCAGCACTGCAGAAATGGAAGAAGGATGTGCAATCCACTTTCAAAGCAATCCTTAAACAATCAGCCATTGAAAATCCTGTGAGGGTCACTATGAGCTGGACCTGATTCGATGGGACCTAACAACATCAACAGTATATACATAGGATCATTATAGCTCTCAGTGCCAATCTTATAAACCTGGCATCCCTATGTTTGAATTAATCTTGAAACCACAAGCAATTACAGAAAACGGTGCGGATTAGGTGATGCTGTGTACTATTGGCTAAGGTCTTTTGTTTTCTTGGTTATATTATTATTATTTTTTATTTTATTTTATTTTTTGTGGTACTTGAGCGTTGAACCCAGGGCCTCTCATATACTTTTTGCAAGTGTTCTACCACTGGGCTGCACCCCCAGATTATTATTTTTTCATTTTGAGACAGGGTCTCCCTAAGTTACTCAGGCTGAGTTTGGCTTCAAACTAGTGATCCTCCTGCTTCCACCTTCTAAGTCACTGGGATTTCAGATGTGTGCCATTGTACTTGGCTCTCTTGGTTATATTATAAAAACTGATAGGAAGTTAGAGTCCAATCAAAGGCCTCAATAGCAAGTATAGATGATTCTTAGCATTAGAGAGGTTTCTAGCTGCAGCAGACTCTTAGGGAGACTAGAAAGTCACAGAGTAATTGTCAGTACATTGGTGGTGCTGCTCATATATTTCTCAAGGAATTTGCTGGATATGAGTAGATGGAGGTGTTTTGTTCACCACCCTGCACTGAACTTCTGCTGGGCTATGATCCTGGATAGAAGCCTATGTGCCATAACTTACAATTTACAGAGAATATTTGGTGCCATATCTTATGATTCTCAAGTCAATTCCGTGGGATGGACTGAGTAGGGACCTTGAGAAATATTTTATAATTGAGGGCATGGACATTTAGAGAGCATAAGTGACATTGCCACTCCTACACATCTGTCAAAATTTCATGCTGTGGGGGTTTGAATGTTGCTGTGATGCTGAAAGCTATGCTACTCAGATTTCAGATACCAGCAGGGCCACATACAGTGGATAGGTTTCAGTTGAGCTTCCAGATTAAGATAGACTAGGGAAAAGGATCTGGCAGCCCACTCCTGAAACAATTAGTCATTGAAAACCCTAAGAATAGCAGAGAAGTATTGTCAAATATAGTGCCAGAAAATGAGCCCCTCAGGCTGAAAGGCATTCAAGAAAAAATGAGGATAGAGTTGCCTTCTCAAAGTGAAGTTGGTCTTAATAACGGGAGTGGAGTAAAGCCCCTGGAACCTCTTTTTACTAATGTGGCACTACTCAAAATGAGAAGAAACATAGTGGCTCAAATAATGGTCTCAAACATAAAAATGACCATGTGCATGACATAGTTTTGGGTAGCGTTTTGTCCTGTAATAGATAGGGTCACCATGAGTCAGATCCAGGGAATGGCACCTAGCAATAACAACAACAACAAAATGACATGCCACAGCCACGACATTGACTAGTAATGGGTTTTGAAGAGTAAATTACTTGTTTTCCTGGGCACAAAGATCCCTAAAAACTTGAGATCACTAAGTTGGTACATTGGAACAGTGAACCCATTGCTTCTCTTACTCTCTTTTTCAAACATCGTGCCCACAGATTTCTATGTGGAGAGAGCTGATGCCTTGGAAAACATAGCTAAGCCAAGGGAAGGACTCAGATCCATGACCCAGCCATCTGTCTCTATATTTCAATTCCTAATCCAAAATATGATGCAGTTTAAATCAAATGAAATCCCTTTGAAGGACTAGAGTAAGTTCAAACTTGGGACCATACATCTCCAGCAAATTTACACTGTCAACTGCCTTGGATGTTCCTGATGATGAGTGGAACACCATGAGTGACCAGTGTCTGCTTAGTATTTCAACTATACCAGAAGGAAGGGCATTCCAAACCAACTCTCACTGGGTGCCTCTGCTAAGAATCACTTCCCTTCAACTGACCAGTGATGGATAAGCAGTTACCTGTGGTTCATTGGTAAATGTTCACCTGAGCTGCTGTTTTCCTGGCTAGTGCATTTCTGGCTCTGATGACCTTGGGGCCTTGACTTTGCAATGCACAGAATAAGCCTTCTTCAGATAACCATGGAATTCATAAGAATTATATGTACAGCAGGAAAGGTTTAGTCACCAGGGCAATTTCCAGACAGTCAAAAGGTACACAGAATAATAGAAAAGTACACTTAATCACCAGCAGCCAAGCAATCCCCTCTTCTTTAGGTGAACTCTATTGTCACATGAATAAGACCCATGGTATCCCAGAGTCCCAAGTTCATTGGCTGTAGTAAAATCAATGGGAATTAGGAAAAAAGCCATAAGGGGAGGCCTGAGGTTGACAGCAATTGAATATGTCATAGAACCGGGGCCTATTTGGAGATATCTGTACACATTGGGTACACAGGATGCTGAAGAAAGTGATTGGGAACATAAATACCCTCACCCTTTTGTTTTTGTTTTTGTTTTTGTTTTTGTTTTTTTTGAGGAGAACTATTCTTCCTTCTCTCTATCAGGAATCTTCTCCAGTGGATCTTTTTCTGAGAGGCTTCATTCAAGATGTTCAGTGGATGCTCCCTGTGGAGTGGGAAGATAAATACCCATTGCTGGGAGCTGCTGTTATTCCTTTTGAAAAATTCCATTACTGAAGATAATGGAAAATGAATTCACAATAGAGAGAGTTGTATCAGCTTGCTGGCAGAAAACCACTTTTTTTCTTTTTTTCTCGAGGACACATTCACAAGAGAAGCAATCTTCTCTTCTTTTGCCTTCTCTTTTACCCTATCTGGAGAAACTCAGGGTGGTTGGGAAGCTGAGAGAGCTGACTATCTTCAGATTATGCCACATAATGTTCTCTAACGTGAAGGAATATTGGACATTCCAATTTCCCAGTTATATATGAGGCCCTGGTAGTATTTGGTAGACTCCTGAGAGATTGCCCTATAATTTCTGGTTTTATTTCAGACTAGCACCTGTAACTATAATGATGTTATTAAAAGGAGAACAAAAACAATTTAGCTATTGTTTCTTCATGTCTTGTTCAATCTCAGGTTATGTCTGGCCAATTAGAATTATTTTAAGTTTGACTTTCTTTGTTGTTTTTGTCAGAGATTCATATTTATTCATGAAAGAGTCATGTAAAATAAAACCTGCTGTTTTCTGCATTGAGCCAGTATTTACACTGACAATAACTATTCTAAAGTTTTGAATCCTTCTTTAAAGATATTAGTAACTACTAATGTTTCTTGGGGCTGGGATTTAGCTCAGTTGGTAGAGCACTGCGCTGCAGTCTCTGAGGTCCCGAGTTCAATTCCTAGCACCGCAAAAATGGGAGAAGGACCTGGCAATCCACTCCCAAGGCAATCCTGAAAACAGTCAGCCATTGAAAACCCTATGAGGGTTGCTATGAGTAGAATACCGATTCGACGGCACCTAACAACAACAACAACAATGTTTCTTGAATTCTAGGAAGAAGAAATACTCGAAATTTTACTTATATTTCATTTTATTTTAAGATTAGATTTACCAGCCTCCTTTTTATAATTTTTTTTTTTACTTGGAGATGACTTTAAGCCTAGTGTACATTTGTAAGAATAGTAGAAAGGACATTTTTTACCTATATTCACCTATTGTTAAGGTCTTACCTCATTGATTTTATTATTTGTTTTCTTTCTTTCCATGTTTATGTATGTACGTACATATGTATGTAATATGTTTTAAAATATATATACATATGTATTACCTTTGTATGTATACATACTTTTATGGGTGTTGTTGTTGTTGTTGTTGTTAGGTGCTGTCGAGTCGGTATCCAACTCATAGCGACCCTCATAGGGTTTTCAATGGGTGACTGTTTCTGAATTGCCTTGGGAGTGGATTGCCAGACCCTTCTCCCATTTTTGTGGTGCTGGGAATTGAACTCGGGGCCTCAGAGACTGCAGCGCCGCGCTCTACCCACTGAGCTAAATCCCAGCCCCTTTATGGGTGTATGTATTACATATTTTATATACACACATATTTTTCTAAGCCATGTGAGAGAAGTTCCCTAACACTCTATAAGCTTTCTTATCTCCTTTGTTACTAAATATCCTAACTTAATGATTTAAGCAAGACATTTTATTCTGATTTAAGTGATGATAACAATAGTTCATTCTGGTAAATTTATTTTTCCATTATTATCCTAATTATTCGTAATTATTATCCTAGTGGTGATTTTTTGTTTATATGATCACCGTGAGAAATCGTAGACTGCTTGAGCCAGTAAATTCTAAAGCTCCTCTTGTCTCTTTTATCCTGTCTTTGAGGTATTTCACTGAAAGGGCAGAGAATAAAGGGAAAGATGGTGTATGGCAAGATTGGCAGCAAATCTCCATAGAGATAGTGTGGACTATGACAGAACACTAGCTAACTTCACACGTGTCACATAAACACCAGTTTTTATATTAAAGATGGAATTTTAGTTTGAAAATTATATACTAAGCTCAGCTTAGTGTAATAGACGTTTCTCAAGTTTTATTCTCACCAATCCTTGATTTCTGCCTGTCCAGACTAACACTTTATTTTACCACTCATTTCATTGTTATTCTTGTGTGTATTGTTCTAGATGACAGAACAATGTAATACCCATAAAATCTCTGTGTTCATAAAACAGAGGTTCAGAAAGACAATGTCTATTACTTTTTTAGCAGTTTCCTACTCTACTAGAGTGGGCTTTTAGCGCATGCTGACTGTCTTAAATGATAATGTACTCCACTAAGCTGCTTTGCTCCACTTTTGTTAGCTTATTCTTTAAATTTGTGGAATCAGCAAGGCAGTGTCCTAGATGATCTAAGAAATGTTTAAGGTTTTCTATACTTTTTTAATGTGTGTTGAGTGCAGAATTAATATTTCATCAAATATATAATCTGTGTAAGCTTTAAGAATTTAGTTATATTTTCATGATATGGGTATTTTATTATTTCAAATATCTACTATTGAATGCTCAATGCTTTACCTATGT
Organism: Pedetes capensis; assembly: GCA_007922755.1. Classification (NCBI taxonomy): domain Eukaryota; kingdom Metazoa; phylum Chordata; class Mammalia; order Rodentia; family Pedetidae; genus Pedetes; species Pedetes capensis. The sequence goes on from VMDO01011170.1 coordinate 6,557, forward strand.
TATCATTAATTTTTACAAAATCTTACAAAAGTAGGTGAAATTATCTTGGTCTTACAGATTAAAAAATGAGGCTTGGAGGATTAAAATAGTTTGCCTTTTAGATAATAACAATTCTTCCTTATTTGGTTAATGAGAGAATTAAGATACATGATTGAAAAGGCTCACACCCAGCCTTGCATAGTTGTTGTTGTTGTTGTTGTTAGGTGCTGTCGAGTCGGTATCCGACTCATAGCGATCCTCTGTACAACAGGGGAAACACTATTGTCAGTGCTTCTCTGCTGTGCATAGGGTTTTCAATGGCAGATTGATTTTTGGGAAGGGGTTGCCAGGTCCTTCTCCCAATGCATAGTTGTTAGGGACGATCCAACTCATAGTTGCACGTAATAGCCATTGACAAATGAATCATTTATTACTATCATTTTTTCCTACTTCTTCTACCAATGCCAATGTCTCAGCTAGTGGTACAGCTGAGGCTCTGTGCAATAAGAATCTGAAATCTCTGTTGATTATATTTGATACATTTTTGAGTTTAACTCGAGTGAACTCTTGGTATAGTTTTATTTATTCTCCTTGTGTAGCAGTGTTCTTAATTATTGCAAAGAACCCAGATGTTAATAACCTTCTGGGATAAGTTCCTGTCATTGGCTTTAGCTTCCAAAGCACTACTTTTAGTTGTTAGGGCTGACACAGTCTTTCATGCTGATGACTCTGTTCCTAGAAACTCTGCAACAGATGGTGGCTGTTGTGTGGACTCAGCACAGTTCTCCTGGCCTGCCCTGCCGACTCAGCAGAATGCAGCAGATCAACTGTCTGCCTATATAAGGCATTAGTCTGCGGTGAGGAGATTTATCTGGAACACCAGAAAAAAACAAAACAAGATCCTGTTAAACTGGGTTGAGGGATCTAACAAGTTACGTTCTCTGTGAGATTTTTAGTGTCAGATTTAAAAACCAGATGGCTAGAAAGCTGTTTTACTGTAGGGCCAGTAGCAAATAGCCTGGTGTCAGATTCCAGATAAAGTACAAGTTTATGTTTTGCATTGAGACCATTTTTATCAGAGGGTGCTGTGTTTTGCAAACACCCACGTGAGAGCAAGATGCCTTGTATAGGGAACATGTAATTGATGAAAACCTTAGGGACTATCAGAGAGATGAGATTCCTGTTCCAACAAAGGACTGTGTTTCACGGAAAGTTTTCTCATTTTGGATAGGATTATTTGAATCTAGTAATTGACAAAGTAGGCTATGCTTTACTTCTGTTTGAAATTGGGAATCATTTCTTGTGACATGTGGAAACTATTTCTTTGGGGGAAAAGAGAACGGTGTATCCTTGGGACTAGTCAGATGATGAAACTTTTGGTGATCAGCCTGGGACTGCAGAGCAATTCACCATGATGTTAATGCACCTGAGGCTTCAGGGCCTCTTTCTTTCCCAGGCTCTGTCCAACCCCTTGGGCCTTATTCACAGATCATAGTTGAATTGGCAGTTAAGATGTTATAAGCATAATTAGGATAAGACTGTGGTCTTATTGCACACCTTTTGCCCTGTCTGTCATATTTCCCCTAGCACAAAATTGTGATAGAGTGCCCATGGGCAATTTTGGAACCTAGCTAGTGGGATACTGGGCTGGAGATGCATTTATTTTGGGTGTAGCGGGATAAGTTAGTGTGAGCAATATGAAACCTCAATTTGGAAGTCAGAAATGATTGACCATCAGCAGTTTCATATCGTCAACCTAATGTTCATATTATTTGAGGTGAGTGCAGTGTGGAAAGATTTTTATACTGTCCTGGTAAAGAAATGTACCCCAAGGAACCTGCCTGTGACTCTTCCTCCTTCTTAATAATATTAGCCTCTGCACCCTGAGTGATGAGTAAAAGCATATAACCTGAAGTCATTTAGTGATACACATGCATCTAAGGTGACCTGGCACCATCAGTGAGTTTGTAAGAGGGAACAACAAAAGTTTACCAACTCCGAAGGAGGAGTAATTCAATTATCTTTCTAGTCTCTTCGTAGAAGATTTAATAAATAAAATCTAAATAAATAAATAAATCTGATAAATAAAACAAATACTTGAAAAATGAAGAGGCAATGAGAAGTCTATGAGCCAAATGAAAACGAAACACCCAAAAAAGAAAAGTATACAGAAACATGTTTAGTGATCATGTGAAAATGTATATATTTCTCTGGGATTTTGTGGGTTTTGTGATAACTGTCAAATTATCTAAATTAGTACTTTGAAATTTCTTTTGATTAACTAATTAATTAATTAATTTGTGTTGGTTCAAATCCAGGGCTTCCCACATGCTAGGAAAGCACTCTATCACTGAGACAGATCCATAGACCTGAAATTTTTATTTTCGTTAAGTACTCCTTTATCCTCATTGTGTAAACTGTCAAAGTTCACAATTCTTGGATTTGCCCCTAAATAGGAGACATATGGAATGAGGTCTCAATAGCAAACAGATTTCCCATAGGAATTCAAGGTTTTTTAAAGATTATTTTTGTAAATTCCTAAATTAGAGAGCAATCATACTAACATATCTGATTTCCTTTCAGAGGAAAAGGTATGTAACTAGAAGCAAGTACATGATAAGATTCCTATCAGAGTGTAAATTTTTGTTTCTAGGGTTAATCTTAATGTAAATATCTAAAACCTCATTGCAACTTAATCTACCTACTTCCATCCCTATCTTCTCTCAACCTTGTTTATATTCATCTTCCCTTTCAGGAAAATGAAAACAGTGATCATGAGTGAGAAATTCTTTTCTTTATGGAACTGGGAGTGGGTGTGGAAGATCTTTTCTGGAATTTTCTTGTTTCTCCTATTCATGTTACCCTGGTTGCTATTTTACCTTTCTTGCTAGGGAGGCCTGGGAGGTACTACTAGAATCAGCAGATATATTACTTGCTAATAGATTCTCCACCAACACAAATTCCTCAGTTTTCACAAGTGGAACAGATGTTTGCCTTTCTGCCCCATTGTGTTACCTTTCCTTTCATTGCACCAGCTTCATGGAGTCTGAGATGCTATAACAAAAGAAGAAATGGTTTACTGATTGCTACATACAATGAGTCCCAAATGCCATAAACCAAGAAATGAGAGGTTCTACTAATATCTGTTTCTCAAAGAGCTATTTTTTAGTAACTCTTGCCAGGGGAATAAAGTGTCCTGTGAGAGGCCTTGCTTGACTTATTCATGGTAAATGCAGGTATATAGGATATACATTTAAACATTCAATACCCTCTTGTCTTTTTGGAACATAACATATGTATTGTTTTCCTTTCCACTTTTTTAAAAATTAGAAACATCTGTGCTACACATCCATTATTCACCTCATAGCATCTACTGGCCTATCCAGTCAGAGGAGTTCATTTTAAGGAGATATAGTTTATAGAGCATGTTTAAAAACCATAGTCGTTGGAAAATTACCATTACATCCCTATTGAGCCATTCAGTAAATATCATTTGAGTGCCTATTATGTAGCAGGGCCTGTGTGAGGTGCTAGGGAAACCACCATACATAAAAGCAGAAAAGGGTGCATGCCGTCAGGGTACTAACTTTCTAATGGTGAAAGCACACAAATAAGTGAAATGTATAAGATGAAAGATAATAGTGTGTGCTCTGGAAAATGAATACATTAGGTAAGGGGGCTAGAGAGAAATGCAGTGAGGTGGTGGGTTGAGTATCTTAGATTACCTCCTCCAGATCCATTCTTCACTCTTCTTCATCCTGCAGTTGGCCTGAGTGGGCAAACCAATATGGTGCATTAATAGATCTCCTGCGAAGAGACCTGAGGGTAGAAGTATGAGTTCAGGGTATTTATTGTTTTAGCTCCTTTATCTAGCGGGTACTTCAGGCTGATTGCTGCCATCCTCCAATCATCAGTGTTTTTCTCAAGGCAGCCATCTCTACTAGACTCTTTTTGTACCTTTTTGATATCTTTCTTTCCTCATGTCTCTTTGGGAATGATGGTGGCAATAGCCCAGCCATTACTATCCCCAACGTTCTGTATTTTTCCCTTTTTGTTTTATTGCATCCCTCTCTCATCCTTGCCCATTACCCTCTTCACCAATCATCTCAGTTTTACTGTGGGACCCATTTGCTAAGATCCTGACTGATACAGGTGCTGGTGTAGATGTCCTCATCACGGTGTAACATTATCCGAGACATATAAAGGAGGTGAGGAGACAACCCACAGAGAGATGTGGGGGATCTTTCCTCATAGAAAGCAACAACTTTTTTCTTGGAATATTGGATAGACAGCAGGATGAGTTGAGGGGCTGGAATAAAGTAATCGAGGGGGAGGGTAGTTGTAAATTAAGTCAGAGAGGTGGGCAGGTCATAGAATCTCTTACTGAGGCCTATACTCAGTTTGAGACTGGAGGAATGATAATCTTATATATCACTTTGGCAACTGTCTGAAGAATAACCTGTATGGCAGCAAAGGGAGACTTGGGGCAGCCAGTTAGGAAGCTGTTGAAGGAGATGAGGTGATGGTAACAGCAAAGGTAATGAGGAGTGATGGGACGTATTTTGGCAACTTGGGGACTGGATTTGCTGGTGGATATCAGATATTAAGAGAGGAATCCAGAATTATGCCACATTAGCCAATAGATGAGTAGATCTGTCTTTTCTTGTGTGAGAACCATCTTTTGAGGAATAGTTTAGGGAGGTTTAGGGATTTCATTTTGGTGCCGTTAAGTTGCATCAAAGTGTTATGGGGAAGATGTGAGGAATGTGGGTAGCCTAGTTTGGAACACAGTTCCGGGAATCTGGCAGCAAAACCTCGGTCATTTTATTCAGCATATAAAAGAATTTATACCAGACACAGAAGTTATAGTATAGATAAGATTTATTAAAGAGAGTACTCCTTTAATGATAATCGCAGGGAAAACGGAGGCACCTGGAGAAGCTTAGGTCTGCAAAAGAGATCTGCAAAAGAACTTGGAAAAACCTGTGTTCCCTGGGTGACTCAGCATAAGGATGTTTCTATTCCCTAGGAGAAGGTGAAGAAGCCAGAGAACAGAAGAGGTAAGCAGGTTTTTAGAAGGAAAAATGCCTTGGATAGACAAAAGAGGAGGGCCTGGGAGAAGGGAGAGATGAGCACATGGTTGCTGAAGAGAGAGGAGGAGCTCAGAAGGTGAGGAGCAGAGAGAAAGGAAGAGGGAAGAGTGGGAAAAGAGAAGAAAGAGAGCCTGAGTGCATATTCCCTCTAGGTTTATTCAAACTAGAGCAGGCCCAGTGTGATATCAGCTCTGGGTGCCTTAGTGTGACATGGGCCTATTGTCTTTGTTTTGTAAATGGTTTAAGGGCTTGGATAGAGTGTGGGACCCATTAGAAAATGTCCTTCCAGTGTCCTCAGAGATGCATGTAGCTTTATCTATCATGGCTGGGCAGCAGGAGCCATTTTTGTTCCCTTTTCTCCATATTGCCTGCTAATGCCTAACCTAACCTGTCAATCAATAGTAGGTGTACAGAGTAGGCAGTTTACAGGAAATATCAGGCGAAAGGTATAAATTCAGGAGTCATCAATATACACATGGTATTTAGAGTTACAAGACTTACTGAAATTACTTAGGCTATTGATTCATAAACTCTTTCGTCAGATACTTGTAAATATAATTTTCATTGTAAATATATGGAGATAGGGTCAATTCAGCCATCTTTAAAAATAACATTAATAAGGTTAGTTGTTAATAGTATATAAAAAGAAAAGAACATGTACTCTATCACTAATACATGTACAACATAGGCACCCATCTATATTGTCATCATGATGAAAATTAATAGGTAGACATATAGAGTATATATAACACAAGAATATTTTGAAAATATTTGCCTCCTTGGAAGGCATTTTTATTTAAATGTCAGAAAGTGAGAGTAATCACTGGCTTTCCTGTCAAACAGAGAACTAAATTACAACTTTGGAGAGAGAACATAAGGAACATTATTGTAGCTATCCTTGAAATGTCAATCTACTCTTAAGATGCAATTATTTTAAGCTATTTATTTACGATGTATAAAATTTCAAACACTCAAGCCTTCTGTGAGTTCTCTTAACTTTTTGGGATTTTGAATAAAAGGTAATTTGCAGTATTTAAGAAATTTTTATTATCAAACCCACTAGATTAGTTGTCAGAGGATGGGTTTCTGGGATGCTTAGTTTGTCACTGACTCACCATGTGAATTTACAGCACACTTTCTCTGGGCTTCATCTTCTTTGTTTGGAAAGGAAAAGTTAAATTAGATTTCTAGTATTTACAAAGTTCCACAGACCCTCTCCCCCAACTGGCTCTCCCAGTGTTCACAATGGGCCAGGAATGCCAGAGATGCCTGGGAAGTGCCTGAGTCCTTCTCTGTATTCCAACTGCCCTTTAGCTTTTACTTGCTGTGTTAGTGCTACCAAGAAACCTATTTTGAACCATAGGATAACTGGTTAAAATTTCTCCCATAAAAAAGTCATTTCTAATCTTTTCTAGGAAAAAAAAGAAGTTCAATTAATTCAGTGTAAGGTTTTTACCTGCCTTGAAAGCAGCTTTACTACAAAACTAATCCCCCCCGAACATGTCCAGCCAATTTCATAACTATCTTTCCAGGTAACTTTTCTTTTTTTTTATCTCTGATATGTAAGTTAGCCTTAACATTCTTTAATTACAGAGTCATAGGACCTTACCAGTTGAGACAAACTTTAGAAATGATCTCTTTCAACCTCATTCCTGATATAGAATGACCATCACATCCATGAGACTAGTTATTCAAAATCTATTTGCAGAGTGCCAGGGGCTCATTGGTTAGGATGAAACCCATTCCATTTTATAATATATCTTATACTTTCTTTTGTGCAGCCAAAATAAATATATTTGAAACCTCCACATTTTGGTCAACCTGCTGTAATGATTTGAAAACAGTTTCTATGGTTATTGGTTCTCAAATTTCATAGTACATGAGAGTCACTTAGAGCAGAGGTCCCCCTCCTCCCAGAGCATGGACCTGTATGGTATATGTATGTGGGGGGAGCAAGTGAAGCTTCATCTATATTTACAAAATAAACATAATGTGCTTGAATCATCCCCAACCACCCCTACCCACCTGGGGAACCTTGTCTTCCATGAAACTGATCCCTGCCCTGGTGCCAAAAAGGTTGGGACCACTCACTTAGACGGCTAAGATAAATATTCCAGGAGTCCTTATCCCAAGATTATTTTAATATATCAGAGATGAAGTCCAGCCATTTACATTTTAAACAAATATTTCATGTGATTATGAATGTAGATTGTTATAACTCACCACAATATTGTGGAATAGAAAATTCAGTTACAAAATAGTTTGTATAATACAATTCCATTTTTGGGATGCTCCAGTCTTGGAGCATTTTCCGTATCAGATACTTTGGAGGGGGTGGCTGGAGGTGATGAGAACAATTAGAGCAGTATCCTGATATTGTGAATTATTGGAGGCAAAAGCCAGCTGTTCAAGGTGACAGTATTTTGGACAAAGATGCAAAGATGCTAATTGGTTTAGATCAAGCAAGGATTAATTCTGTTTGTATTCATCCTTTTCTCAGTCAAAGGAGGTAGTAATTATGTCTAGCATCTTTTAATCTATAGGCTCAATCTTTTCTAGCCATTCCAAGAACTTCCTAACCATAATTTAAGGAAAATAAAAGATAACTCTTTAACCTTCAATATCTGTTAAAATTAGAGTTGCTTTTTTACTCCTGAGGGTTAGAGAAAAGATTGTATGTTAGAAGAAGCCCATTAATAAGGCATGTAATTTGACAATTACTAGTGTCCTCTTACTTGAATTTTAATGACAATATGACCACTGTTTGAATTTCCTTAGAAGCTTTGCCCTCAAGCCTATGAGCAGCAGTTTGAAACCAGATGATTCTTCAAGATCCCTCTTTAAAACCAGCTGCAGTTCACATGTGGTCACTCATTGTTCTATAATAAGCAGCTTAGACTCAACTGGCCACACTTTGGCCTGTCCCTATACAAAGCTGTTTCTGTCCCCTACAGGCAGGGACTCCCTGGATTTCAGGCTCAGCTGCAGGGTCTGCTGAATTAATCAAAGGATGCTTAGACCACATTCCCTAAAGACTTGGTAATTTCTATAGTGACTCCACCCTAACACGGAACTCCCTGCTCTTTTTAAATGTTCTCCTGGCAGCTGGGGATCTGAGAGCAATCAAACCCTGGGAAGACAGTTTAGGAAGAATCTTCTCCAGTGTGTTGAAGAGAAATGTGGATTCACTTGTCTTTTTACCTGCCACAATTGACTTAAAAATTAATTTGCAATTAGCATTTTAAGCACTCTATAATGTAATAGGCACTACACTTAGTGCTTTACTTTCACTATTTCATTTAGTCTCAATAACATTTATTAGATGCTTATTATTTTTATTGCACAGTAGAAGAAATGGAGACCTTGATATGTTCTGGATATCCAATGACTTAGGACAGTGGTATTCAATTCTGGCTGTACATTGGAATTACTCCAAAAGCTTTTTTGAGATGTTTGTGTCTATGACAGATGAATTAGATTAGAATCCATGTGGGTGGGGCTCAGGCAATAGATTTTAAAAACAAACAGAGGAAACTGTCCAGGTGATTCTAGTTTGTAGCCAGATCCGAAAATGTTTGTCCGAATGTATCTGATACTTGTAAGTCATTAAAACCAGAGTGCCAGGCTCAACAACGTTTGCATAGAGTAGAAGCCTCTTAGGAATCCAGAATGTTGATATATTCCCTAAGATACTATATCTGAACTGAATTCTGAAGATTCTCTAGAGAGCTATTTGTACTCCCTTTGCAACTTTCTGTAATACTAAAGCTACAGAAAATTTAAAAAGATCATGTTTAGGATACAGAGATCAAAACCTTCCCTCCAGAATCTTAGTCTAGCAAGAAAGAAACTTATTAAAAGGCAATTTGCTACGAGCTATAATAGAAGTAATATAGAAAGTGCTGTCACTTTATAAGAGGAAATGAAAAATGCTGTTTGGAGGAATTAGAGAAAATTGCCAAAGGAAGGTGACTTGAAGGCATTCCTATCACAGAGAAAGACATAAGGGGATTACTACTTTAATAAAAGTTGTTACTATAAGAGAAATTTAAAAAAGGAAGATGAGACTGAACTCTGCTGAAAAGATAAGGTTTAATACACCTATATATAAATTTAAAATAAGAATTCCTGAGCAAAATTGAGGATGCATGCCATACTAGAAAGGTAATATTACAATTAATGAAAGAGATTCCTTCTCTTTTGTGGTATGGCAGAGTAACTGAGTTAAATTAATCCTTTGTGGAATTAGCACTCTTGAGATTAGGAACAATTTATATTGTGAAATTCTCCCTTCTTGGGGCTGTTGTGACCCTTTCTTTCTTAACCTTTCAGTTTCTTAGAGATGCTGTGCTTAAATTTTCCACTGGATTTTTGCAGATTCTGTTTTTTTCTGTGTCTACAAAGAATTTCTGGCCATGCCTGACCCTTTCTACTGCTGTTTAACTCCCCCTCAACCTTCAGGTAGGATTTTGCTCAACATCGCTTCTAAAATGACCTTTTAAAATTACTTGTAGTTTGGATTAAGTACCATTGCTCTCTGTTCCTGTACATCTTGTGGATGTCACATTGTTGCTAATTTTCTTTCTGTGTGTTTCATGAAACAATATGATGAAGGCAGAGGTGGTTTTCCTTCCCTTATGTGGTCTAGCACTCTGTATACAGTGTTTCACTGCTTTGAAATAAGTAAAAGAACTGAAAATAATAGCCTATTTTGGACCTTATTTTATTGTAGGTAGCAGATAACCTTTGGAGTTTGAAATGCACTTAGCATTAATGTTGTTAGTTGTCATCAAGTTGGATTTGACTCAGCAACTCTCATAGGTTTTTAGTGGATGTTTCGTGATTAGTTTTGGGAGTGGACTGCCACATCTTTCTCCCATTTTTATGATGCTGGGGATGGAACCTGGATCCTCAGACAGTGCAGAGCAGCTTAGCATTAATAATTTAGGAAGAAACTTAGAGACTTCAACCTGTGCATAGCACATGCCTGTCACTGAACATATTCCCAGTAAATTTTAGTTGTGTAAAATTAGACACTCTCATTTTATACAGCAGAACTCTCTGATTTAGATTTAAAGGATATGTCTCACTTAATATATTACTCAGAGAATATGAACTGAGACGTGAATAGCGTTTCTCATATTAATAATAATTTCCATAGATTCCAATAATGAAGCACTTTGCACACAGCATATTTAAAAATCTCTTTACATACATGGTCATAATTCTCTAAAAAATCTTGAGGCTTATGTGAGACTTAGGGGCACAGATTTGGATTCTGAAAGGTATGATTATAAAGCTTTTTTTTTTTCCCGAGTAGGTGTCCTTTCTGCTTTGCTCTGCTGTACTCTTATCTTTAAGAAGCAGCTGACAAAAAGCACAGGAAACAAAAGCAAAAACAGACAAAATTGATTGCATCAAACTACAGAGCTCCTGCATTGAAAGTAGACATTTCTCAATAGGAGACATATAAATGGCCAACAAACATATGAAGAATATCAATATCACTAGCCATCAGGGAAATGCAAATCAAAACCAGAATGAGATATCACCTTATCCCAGTAACAATGGCTATTACAGAAACAATAAAACAAGAGCTTGTGAGGATCAGGAGAAAAGGGGACCCTTGTGCTTTGTTGGTGGGAATGTAAATTAGTATGGCCATTATGGAAAACAATATGTAAGTTCCTCAAAATTAAAAATGGAACTACCATGTGGTCCAGTATGACACTCCTGGATATATATACAAAGCAAATGAAATCAGTATGTTCAGAAGAAACATCTGCACTCCATGTTTGTGCCAGCACTATTCACAATAGCTAAGACATCAAGACTACCCGTGTCCATCAACTAACAAATGGATAAATAAAATGTCCTACATGTGCACAATGGAATATTATTCAGGTATAAAAAGAAAGTAATCTTGTTATTTGTGGTACCATGGGTGAAACTGGAGATCATATGTTGAGTGAAATAAACCAGGCACAGAAAGATAAGCACAGCATGATCTCTTCATATATGGAATATAAAAAGGTTGATCTCATAGAAGTTGAGAGTACGTGGTGGTTACCAGAGGCTGCAAAGAATAACAAAGGAGGGAATGATGAGCAAAGGTTGACCAATGAGTACTAAGTTATAGCTAGATAGGGGAAAAACATTCTTGTGTGCTAGTGCACAACACGGTGACTCTAGAAAATAATAATTCAAAAAAAGCTTTTGAATGTTTTCACCATAAAGAAATGATAAATGATCAAAACATTATGTAGTGTATACACATATTGAAACGTCACTTGGTATCCCATTAATATATATATTTCTATAATTTTATGTATAAGTTAACAAAGAAATTTAATATTAATTTTTTTAAAAAGAGAACCAGCTGAAACCTCTTGCATCTTTCTCTTTTTTGGAAATTGTGTGGTTGGAAATCAAGGACTTGCACTTTAATCATTATTTTGCTGTGTGTTCATATACAAATTACTGAACCTCACTTCCTCAGTCTCTGTATTTATAAAAGGTCATATTAAGCTGTGTCAGAGGTTCATTCAGTACCCAACACATATTTGAAAGGGTACTGTATGTCAGACACTATTCTAAGAGCAGAGAAAAGGACAGACAAGATCCACTGTCTCACAGAGCTGACATTTCCTCAAGTTAGGCTGAAAATAAACAAACAAAGTCAGGGATCAGTGCCATGAAGCAAACAGAATAGACTGACAAGGAAGAATGTACCTGGTGTGTGGTTGCAGATGGCCATTAGGAGTGGTCTGAGAAGTCCTCCTCTTGGAAGTAACATTTAAAACTTGGGACAAAACCAGTAGTCAGCTGTGAATGAATTTAGGATTGCAGAGTTCAAATAGAGGGGATTTCAGGGGCATAAATCCTGAGGCTGCAGTAGCTTTGCATTTTGGATGACCACAGACAACTGATGTGAATGGTGAGAAGAGAGTAGCTGGAGGTAAGGAGATAGGCTGGTAGGTCTAGACTATGGTCTAATGGTTAATGTCAGAAACTGTTTCTAAATGCCCACCGGGGCCAGCACCCTGGACCCTGGCTGGCCCGGGCCCTCACCCACCAGGGCTGGCAGTATGCAGATACTCCAGAGGAACCCATAATAAGGCTCTCACCTCTTTGATCCCTTTGACATCCAGGACACTTTATATACTTCTTCCCAGTATCTTTGATGTATTTCAAGTATTTTGGTGAAATCCCATATTGTTAGTAATTTCTCAGAATAAAGTTTGCTTCCCCAGATTCTTTTGCATTGAAGATACAGGTATATGACCCAGATTCTGTCAATCAGATGCATAGGTAACACTTTGAATTGGAAATCAGTGCCAAGAAACAGGTACCAAGGACCCATTCTGGCAATGATGGAAGCAGATAGATTTTACTGACAGAGGCAGTAGGAGAATTCCTTGCCTAATGTCTGACGCCCAGGTCCTGGTTAGCAAAGCATTCTTTGGTGAGTGTACGTGGTCATGGTAGCAGTGTGGAGCCCACAGGCCAGTGTTGTTATTTCAGAACTGCTCCTGACTGTGCAGTCTGATTCTCTGCCATTTTGGAATTTGTGTGGGTCTGTAATATCTTTCCATAGATTTCTTTTTACTTAATTTAGCTAGAGGACATTTATGCTGTTTGCAGTTAAGAACTCTGTGTCAATGTATTGAACTTGAAAGTAAGGGGCAGGGAAATTTACTGAGAAACAACCGATCTATGGGAGTCTTCCAACTCTAAATTCTTTGGTTAATAAGTGGCCAAAAATGACTTGAAGATATAAACACTGCACATTTCAAAACCTCACTTTTCATATTTTCATTTTCAAGACTTCTTTTCTAAGAAGTCATTTTCCAAACTTCTATTATTTGAGCCTACTTTATTCTGTGCATTCATGAGAGGATACACTAATTATTCAGTTTATCCTCCTGGAAGCCTCCTTTTTGGCCTTCTTTAACTTAGAAAGAGGATGATCTCATACAAAGATGCTACCTTCCCCCTAGTCTTCATATCTCTCCCATCTCTCCCATTGATAAGGGACATATTACCCTATTCAATTCTTCTCTTACTAAAATACTCCTCATCAGTGAGACTGGCACATTTAATAATTACCCACAATTATAAATTCATATTCATGTTTAGAAAAACTTTTGATATCTGTTTTGTAGTTATCCTTTCAATAATAAATGAAACCATCCTTTTATGAGATATACTATACTGCAGCTGAGAAAAGACTTCTAAAATTTAAGTTTTTAAAAAATAATACAAAGCAAGTAGAAAGGGGCCATTGATGGGAGAGGGTGGTAATGGGAAGTAAGTGGAGAAGTGAACATGAGCAATGTACAGTGAAATGCATGTGTGGAAATGTCATAATGAAACCCATTAAGTTGTAAATAAAAAATTACCAATAAAGTAAAATTACTGGGAAACATCTATACAAAGTTAAGGTGCAAATATGTTTATAATTATCATTACCCCATCTGTCCAATATTTCTGCCTGTCTGGTCTCAGTTGTTGTTGGGTGCCGTCGAGTCGGTACCCAACTCATAGCGACCCTCATAGGGTTTTCAATGGCTGTGCCTTGGGAGTGGATTGCCAGGTACTTCTCCCATTTTTTGCGGTGCTGGGAATTGAACTTGGGGCCTCAGAGACTGCAGCGCAGCGCTGTACCCACTGAGCTAAATCCCAGCCCTGTCTGGTCTCAGAAGAGTTGTTAAAAATTTAGATTCTCTTCCAGATTGGCTTCCCATTTTCTACCTCTCTGGCTACTTCTCCTCTCTGTGGTAAAGATCTGGCTAAACAAAAACTCCTGCCAATTTTATATCCTGAAATTTATTCTTGTTTTTCTAGCTGAATGTGTTTTGTCTCTTCATTGACATGTCAGTTGGATGCATACTCTTTGTGGTGACAACTAGCACATAAAAATCTCTCCTAAGAAGTGCTTTGTTAGGTGCTGTTGAGTCAGGTCCAACTCATAGCCACCCTGCGTATAACAGAGCCAAACACTACTGGACACTGTACCATACACGCGATCATTTTTATGTTTGGGCCACTGTTTCTTCTCATTCTGAGTAGTGCTACAGCAGCAAATGCAGGTCTCAAGGGCTTTACTCCATTTCCTATCATTGAGGTTTACTCTACTTTGAGGAGGCAACTCTTCCCCAGTTATCTTTTGAGTTCCCAACAACCTGGGAGACTCATTTTCAGGCACTATATTTGACAATACCTCTCTGCTATTCATAGTTTTCAGTTGCTAATTGTTTTGGGACTGGGCTGATGAGTCCTCTCTAGTCTTAGTCTAGAAGCTCAGCTGAAACCTGTCCACCATGGGTGGTCCTGCTGGTATCTGAGATGCTGGTGGCATAGCATCAGCAGCACAGCAACACACAAGCCCCCACAGCATGACAAGCTGACAAACACATGGGGGTTCTCATGCTTAGGTAGGTAAAATTGGTAATTGACTCCTGGGAATATTTAGCCTATTTAACTTAATAGGGCTTAATCATTATTTCAAATAGGACAGCAATGAAGTACTCCATTTTTCTTACTTAAAGGATTTATCTCCTATAGCAGTATATAATGTTAGGAACAGCTTACTTTGAATATTGACTTGAAAGCAGATTTTGACTTCATGTATCTTTGCATGAGATATACTCATTAGGCTTGTGTATGCTTCCTTAGATCATGCTTTGTCAGAAAGTTTTGGTGACACATTTATGATCACTTGGGTGTTATTACATAGGGATTTTCTCTTTGTCTTTATGTGATTAGAGACAGAATGTTTTGGATGGAAAATTCTTATTCTAGATTACCTTTTTTGATTGTCCCTTTTCCTGCATTTTTCTTAAGACATGGTATATATTTTTAATGATGTATTACTTAAAAATTAAAGTCAGAAATGTACATTTGTTGTTTCATAAGGGAAGTTTTGAGAAATCAAAGTTCAATTTTAAAAATAGTTATCACAGCTAGGTGATAGGTGCATAATGGTTTATTATGTTAACCTGAGTTTTTGCATAATAGAATTTAAAAGGAAAACATTAGCTGTTAGTCTAACATAATCATGTGAGTTAGGCATATTCCATTAGGCTTCTCTGAGTTTCAGTGTCCTTATTTGCAAAATAGGAATGAATGCCTTGTTTACAAGATTAGGATTTTATCAGGAAATGAATGCTCTAGTGTTTCAGTGTGGACTGTACTCTAAAATACTCTTCACATGTTGAGCATTAATTAAAAAGGACTTTGTTCAAGTGTCAATATTGATTAACCTAAAAAATGCTAGCAGGAGATTTGCATAATTTTTTCCATATTAGAATAATATATCATTATAGAGGCCTAGAGAGGTACTGGGCTGCCTTAAGAGGCGATTACTTAGAAAATGTTGGAACAAAATTGAGCAAAACTTGGGGAAAGACACACTTTATTTTCTGTGTTAGTGAAGTGAATAGTGACCTTAATTAAATACAGGGGATAACTCAGGGGATGTTCCTAATAATATCTTATATCAGTTTCATAAGTGAGGTTTTTTAAAATTAGAGCAGCTGTCCCTGGAAAAAGGGGACCAAGCTAGCTTCTTAGGGAGTCTCAGGGGAATTTATATCATCTAGAAGGATCAATTTTTAGATAATCTGTCATGAAAAATTTATTGTAATTGATGAAATCTAATATTTATTGAATATTTATTTATTTTCCATACACCGGGAAAATGTGCAGAGTTTTTAGCACTGATTATCACATTTCTTTCTCACAAATACATAATGGAGTTGCAGTTTCTTTTGGTATATGGAAGAAGTAGGAAATTGTGGCTCAGAGAAGTTAAATGCCTTGTCCAAGTTCATGTAACTAATAAAATGATATGCCTAAGAATAGTAATTGCCAGTCTAAGTCTAGGACTTACTGTTTTACTACACCATATGGATTCTTTATAGCAATTGTTTTAGTTTAGGCTCTTTCTGATCTTTTTGGTCTCCTTGCCCTTCTCTATGTGCTCCTTTATTCTGTTGTATGAGCAGAATAAGTAGAATATATCCCTTAATTATCCAGAAAGGCTACTTTAGGAGTGGAAAGAATGTAAGACAAAAATCAAATATGGATTAGAACCATGTACAGAATCACAAGCAGTGGTTCTCTCAGCTAGAATCTAATCTGCATGCAGTTCTAATCTGGATCTGATTTTGTAGTACTTTAAATCTATTGAAAGGGTACAGATTAGAATCAAGAATATACAGCATTATATTAGCTTCTTAAGGCTGCTAAAACAAATACCAGAAACTCGATGGCTTAAAGCAATAGAAATTTATTCTCTCGTAGGCCTGGAGACCAGAAATTCAAAATCAGTGTTTGTCAGAATTGGTTTTTTCTGGAAGCTCTAAGGGAAAATGTTTATTCTCTCCTACCTTTTGGTGACAGATGAATACTCCTGGCATTCCTTTTCTTATAGCTGCATAATTCTTGTTTTTGTCCTCACCCTTGCAGGACTCTCCTCCTGTGTTTCTTTGTGTCTCAAATCTTCCTCTCTGTTCTGTTTTGTAAGGACACTGGTCATCAGATTTAAAATTCACCCTAAATCCAGGATGATCTCATCTGCAAATTTCATATAGTTAATTACATCTGTAAAGATCTTTTTTCCAAATAAGATAAGGTTCATAGGTACCTGAGGTTGCAATTTAGACATGTAATTTAGGGACTGTTATTTGAACCATTAAATACAATGACCATTTGTATTAAAGAAATACATGAAATACTACAATACAAACTTTATTTTCTCAACTCATAGTTTAATGTCAAAGATATCCCCCAAATATTTTAGACTTAAATTTCATTTTCTTTTTGTTACTTCTCTAGCAAAATATGTGCTAATTATTATCTTTCTATTATTCTCAGGCTATGCTATTATATATTCACATTTAATTTCTAATTACTTGAAACTTTGAAATTATTTTTAGGAGACCCTAAGTGGTGAAAAGATAATACATATTTCAATGAAGTCTCTTGAGTTTCATCCCAGAGTACTTACTATCATGACATGAACTTTATACTGGAGCTAGTGAAGAGATGATGAAATTCAAAAGACTGACATGGCAAAGAGTAAAGGAGAAAACCATAGGTGACAAGTGATATGTACATGCTTAAAAATCAATATTAAGATTTTTGTTTTTTGTTTATTTTATTTTACTGAGACAGAGTCTCACTAAGTTGTGCTGGCTGCCCCGGTCTCAAATTTGTGATCCTCCTTCAGTTTCCCAAGTCACTAGGATTACAGGTGTACATTATAGTGCCTGGCTCTCAATTTTTAAATGGAAATTTGAATATTTTTTAAAATAGTTTAATGGTGCATTAGAGAAGAGATGCTAACTGAACAACAAAAACTTAATATAATATGGTATTATTTTTACTAAAAGCTGCATACAAAAATATATTTATTTGTCAGAATTTTCCTGGAAGTCAAAGTCTTTCTTGGAGCATAAGTCCATGATTGGAATTCTACAAATGTGATAATCTTATGTAAAGAATATTCATTAGAGGGTATTTCAGTGTTGACTTTTTCAAATGGAGAGAGAAATTAGGGACACTTATACTTCAATCTAAGTGCAAATTTCTTTTAAACTTTACTGATTTCCTCTCAACTTTTTATAGCTAGCTTGCCCATACATAATATGACAAGAGGAGCAAACGCCTGACTAAACTGTGGTTTGATTACAGGGGAACAATAGAGAATGGGTGCTTAGTAGGAAGCCATGAGCCAAGGAGGTGGAATTTTGCTTTTAGAACATCTAGTCTTCTAATTATACTTTAAAAGGGTTATAGAAAACTTACATATGATTCAAGGAAGAAGGATTTCTAGAAGAATTTGTGAGAAGAAAGTGAGTTCCTGTTTATTTGGGGGGATTAAGGAATTATTAATTCCTGGTATTTGTATCAAGGTCTGAGAGATAAAAGGAGAGACATTTCCAGAATTTATTTCATATTGTGAGAGAGTGTTTCTGCAACTATTGTGTCATCTAGCTGTGTAGCTGTTTTGGGGTAGTCTTTTCTTGTGGCCATTCTCATAGAACTATAACACAGTAGGTCAGGGACTGAATGTCAATATGACATTCTTGGTTATATATATATGTATGTATGTTATGTATATGCACACATACATACATACACATATATGAATGCACACACACTCTTTCACCTACACACATATTTATACACATACACATTTAAAGATAACATTCTTTAAACAGATATGTTTTGCAAAATATACAGATATGTCTTCCAATACACTTTTTAAAAAAGTATAGCTTTGTTATAAAAACAATTAGAATATTACTTCCATGAATAAAGAGTTTTATGGCAAAACTCAGCAGTACTTATAAACGTATGCCATTAAAACCTCAGAGAATGTACTGCAGATTCTGTCACATAGACTTTTTTTGCTTACTAAGTACTGTTTAGAAAAATTGTTTTTCTTGTTTTCATGACCAGTTTGTGGAGCTAGCTGTGCAACAGATGGACCCCCTCCTCTCCCTGCAGTTATGCAAGACCATTTTCCTAAATCATTAGCATCACACCACTCTCATAAGCATTTTGCACTACGTGTTAGTCACTCCCGCTGTCACAACAGAACACTTGAAAATGGCTTTTAAGATCCTTTTTGTTCTATTGATTTTCTCGAATCCTTCCAACAAACTTCCCTACACCTCAACCAACTTGTTAAGTCTCACAGGAGACTGAAAGGACAAGAAGCAAGATAGAATGGTTCTAGGAAGGCGAAAGGACTTTTTTTATGTATGGTACAGGGGGTGGAGGGTTGAACCTAGTTCCTCCTACATGCCAGGCAAATTTTGTATCACTGAGATGCATCCCCAGCCCCTTTTTTTACTTTGTGTTTTGAGGCAGGGTACCGCTAAGTTACGTAGGCTGCCTCTGGAACTCCTAATCCTTTTGCCTCAGCCTCTTGAGTAGCTGAGATTACAGGTGTGTGCCATGGTGACACACTTCAATGGAACTTTTAAAAAGGGATAAACAGTGACCCTGGTCAAGAGCTGAAAGAGGTTAAGTAAAGTGGTAGTTAAATGTGATCTTTAGATTTTAGAGCTAGACATAGTTGGATGGTGAATATAAATTGGTGTGGTTTCAGCAGTATGTGTGAGATGAGGAAATGCAAGTGCTGTGTATAGACCACTCTTTCCAGAAGGATACCTGTAAATGGAAAGAGATAGAGAAAGACTTTTATTTATGACTAAACGGATGCAAAAGTATTCATTAAAAAATCAGCAAATAGGAATAAAAGTTACAGAAGAGCAAATAGAATTGATGTATTTTCATCCTGTTTCCTCTTTCTGAAACAGTGTTCCTTCTCAAATTCTTTCAAACTCTTATTAATGGCAATGACCCCTAATATTACTTGAATATATTGAATGTGTCATGCTGTCTGATGTTATATGAAGAGAACTCTGAGGTCTCATTCATGCTCTTTGAAATTTACAATCAAAAGCCATCACAAAAAATGTGAATAGGGGTCATTCCTGCCTTGGGCATGTTCTTTAGCAGAATTTATTATGACCTATTTTTATGGAGAGCCATGATTTAATATACCTATCTGGATGAATCACTTAGAGTGGAACTTCCTTTTAACCTTGGCACTGGAAACAGAAATAATCCCTGTCTTACAGGCCCTCATACTAGTAGTGTTTTATCAGGCTGCTATTGTCTAAAATGATATGCTTGATCCATTTTAGGGTTAATCCATGTGTTGTAATTGGATGGTTGGCTTGAGCCCAATTGTAGAAACTCCAGGTTAAAGAAACCTCCTGATGAGACAATTAATGCCTCCAAATGCTTATCAGAATAGTCATTTTGTGTCTGCTAGACCCAAGTGTACACATATTTCTAATGAAAGCTAATAAGAGTCATTAAAAAACAAACAAGAGCAAGCCTTTTCTTTTTTTTAAGCAACAACCTTAACAATCCATACTGAGTACTTGATAAATCACAGAATTAAAATGTTTTATAGATAAGGGGTGCCTTGTTCTTTACAGTTGATAAAGCAGTATAATAGGGATTATTATTCCTGATTCACAGTATTACTGATCCATAGGCTGAGAGGTATTGCTAGTGTGTCATCACTGATGGAGAAATGTTGGCTCAGATAAGTTAGTAAAAGTAGTTGATATGATGAGGGCTTTGCACCAGGCACAGCATTAAGAAATTTACATTTAGTCTCTTATGTTATCTTCACTACTACCCCATGCTGTAGAAGTTATTTTTCCTGGATTTTGACATTGAGAAAATTGAGAAGTTAAGTAACTTATTCAAGTGTACATGACTGGCTAGTGACTGAGGGAGTCATGGCTGAAGGACATGAAGACTCTGAGCCCCTAAATGTGACACTACATTGCCTCTTTAGGCTCTCCACACAAGTCTTTTTCCTTCTTCTTCTGTGGTTCTTACAACTTCTAATTAAAATAAACCATCAAGAATAATCACAAAATATTGGTATCTAAGTAACCTCAAAGAAGTAAAAAATGTCAGTGGGCTAATGTAATACATACATGTTTTTAAATTAACAAATGTGCAATTTCAGCATCCAGTCAGGGATTATTTCACAGAAATTTTGTTTGTTTTAAAGAATTAACAAACATTATCTATTAAAGAGAATTTTGGAACTTCTTATTAACTGAAGCCAACTTGCATATTCTATGGAAATATTCTAGATGTCCTAAACATCAATAAAATAAAATTCAGTATAGAAGTGACTTATCATGAACCTTTTGAAAAATGTGTGATGAGTTGAAATAGCCATTGACAAACTTGCTCTTCAGAATATTTCTTTTAGTGTAATTAAAATATTGTGAGATACATCAATGTTATATAACTATTTCCTTGATATAATTTTTAAATATATCTGGGAAAAATACTAAGCATACTGCTGGGAATTAATACAGTTTTAATAGTTTAAGTGTCATATCCATACTATCAAGAAGTTACCCTGTCAAACCTGTAACAATTAACTGGGGTGATGTACTATTTCACTAACTAATAGCTCCCATTGATACATATACCCCATTAGTGATTGCTACAGTATGCTATGTATTTTACCTCATGATTTGAATGTAGTATGTTGCTGATATCATCCAATATTCATGTCACTTAAACACACACTTATGTAAACACCAATTCTTTTTTTTATTGGAAATTTTTGATGTACAACTTAATGGCTATCATTCTGACATGTAGTTCATTGTAACAATTCCATATATGCATTTCATTGTATATTGCTCACATAACTTCCCCCTTACCCATCCCCACCTCCCATCAATGATCTCCTTTCTACTTGTATGTCTTTTTGTGGGAATATTTATCTATATACCTGCATCCTGATTTTGATGTAAGTCTAAACATTTTTCTGTAGTGATCTATCTTTTACATTCTCAGCAGTATTACATGCGTGATCTAATCCTTATGCATTATTGCCATTCTTTGATATTATTGGTATTATTATTATTTCCCATACTAATAAAGTTGATCTGTTTACATTGAGGTTGACCTCTCCCCCCTTCCTCCCTCCTTGTTGGCCCTCCTCCCACTCCCATCTTCTCCTATCATGGCTTCCTTTTGCTAGATCCCTCCCTCCTTCTTTCCACTGCTCAAATTGTCCTTTTTATGCTAAGTTTACATGAGCTTTTTATTGTGTTCCAACTTATGTATAGGATTTTTTTCCCGTCTTTTAAGTTTGGTTCAGCTCCCACATATGAGTGAGAATATATGGTATTTCTCTTTCTGGGTGTGTGTGTGTTCACTTAAGATAATTTTCTCCAATTCCATCCATTTTGCTTCAAATGACATTATTTCATTTTTTTAAATTGCTGAGTAGTATTCCATTCTGTATGTTTACCATAATTTTTTAATCCATTTTTCTGTTAATGGGCATTTTGGTTGAATCCATATCCTTGCTATTGTGAAAAGTGCTGCATTGAACATGGAGATGCAGATGTCTCTGTGGTATGATGACTCATTTCCCTTTGGATATATTCCCAATAGTGGTATAACTAGGTCATATGGTAGATCTATTTTTAGTTTTCTGAGGTACCTCCATATTGATTTCCAAAGTGGTTGAACCAATTTACAACTCCACCAGCTGTGTAGGAAGATTCCCTTTTCCCCACAACCTGGCCAGCGTTTGTTGTTATTTGTTTTATTGATCTCGGCCATTCTTACTGTATTAAGGTGGAATCTCAGAGTTGTTTTGGTTTACATTTCCCTAGTTGCTAGGGATATTAAGCATTTTTTCATGTGTTTCATGGCCTTATGAGCTTCTTCATTTGAGAACTGTCTGTTCAGTTCCTTTGCCCATTTGTGTATTGGGTTATTTGTTGTCTTTGGAGGTTATTTCTTGAGTTCTTTGTAAATTCTGGAAATTTGTCCTCTGTTTGTCCAATGTATAGGGTGCAAAGATTTTTTCCCATTCAGTGGGGAATTCCTTGACTGTTATTTCCTTTGCTGTACAGAAGCTTTTTAATTTCATATAATCCCATTAATCTATTCTTTTTGTGATTTCTTGAGCAATTGGAGTACTTTTAAGAAAGTGCTTTCCTATGCCTATATGTTGGAGCATATTGCCTATCTTTTCTTCTAGTAATTTTAAAGTTTCTGGTGTCATATTGAGGTCTTTTGTCCATTTTGAGTTAACTCTCGTGCATATTGAGGGGTGCAGGTCTGTTTTCATTTTTCTGCAAGAAGATATCCAAGTTTCCCAGCACCATTTATTGAAAAGGCTATTCTTTCTCCAATTTACCTGTTTTGCTCCTTTGTCAAAAATCAGGTGGCTATAGATGTGGTAAACACCAATTCTTGTCACATGAGCATAGTTAAAAGGAAGATATTTTAGTAAACACATAGTCTTGAGTTGATTTTGTAGATATAGATGAAATAAGCAAGCAGAACATCAGAATACTGAAGAGTAAAAATGAGGAGTTATAATGATTTATTTTGAAATAATCATAGTCATGTAAGTAAAATGTAAAAATAATAGATAAAAGTCCCACGTACGCATCACCCAGCTTCTCCATTGGTAACGTCTCACATAACCATACTGTAACATCTTACATAACCATACTATTACATCTTACATAACCATACTGTATCTTCTATCAGTAAGTGATCTAAAACAATTGCTTAAGTATAAATCAATTTTGCAAACACTGAAAATTAATATCTTTTTCTCAATAACTAATGGAAATTATTTAAACATTCTAATAGTTCATAAAAGCCAAATCTTAAAATCTATCTCAAAAAGAAAACTCATTCCCACTTCCTCTAAAAAATGAATTAACCCAGAATTCATTCAAACTTTTGTTGTTTTCTGAAATTTCCACATTCCAAATAATGACTTAATTATATCATTTAGTGTGTCATATTCTGTTTATATTTTTCATCAGTTGACACATTTGAGTTGCTTCCACTTTATCTACCATATTTTGAAATATGCTGTTTTGAACCTTTAAGTACAACTTTTTTATGGATATAATTTCTCTTGTGTATGTGCATTGAAGTGAAATTACTGGGTCCCATGGTAACTCTGTTTTGAATACTTTGAAGACTTGTCAAACTGTTTCCTAAAGTAGTTACACTATTTTACAATCCCATTAGCAATATGTGAGGGTTGCAGTTTCTTTTCATGCTTGCCAACATTTATTAATTTCTGTCTTGCTTATTTTAGCCATCCTGGTGTATGTTTAATGGCATCTCTTTGTGGCTTTGATCTGCATTCCTCTTACAGATAATGATATTGAGCCTCTCTCAAGTGATTATTGGTCATTTACAGATCTTCTTTTGGAGAAATATGTATTTAGATCTCTTGCTTAGTTTTTATTTGGGTTTTCTTTTTATTATCAAGTTGTTCTCTTAACGAATGATTTGCAAATACTTTCTGTCATTCAGTGGTTTGTCTTCATTTCCTCGAGGAACAAAGAGAAGAATTGTTTCTTTGATGAAAATATTGATTACTTTTTTTAATTTCATTGCTTGTCCTTTTGGTGTTATAGGTAGGAAACCATTGGCTAAGTCATACAAATTATTCTTATGTTTTCTTCTAAGAGGTTTATATAAAGCATTGTGAGTGAAAATTTGTGTATAATAAGACACAGATGTCCAATTTAAGTCTTTGGCATGTGAATGTCCAGTTTTACCAGCACCATTTGGTAAAGAGTATTCTTTCCACATTGATTTGTCTTGACACTCTTGGAGAAAATCAATTAATTATATATGTAATGGTTTATTTCTGGATTCTCAATTCTGCTCCATTGATCCATATGGCTAGCTTTATGACAGTAACACAGTGTTTTAATTATGTAGTTTCATGGTAAAGTTTAAAACTGAGAAGTATATCTTCCACCCTTTTAAACGGTTATTTTGGCATTCTTGATTCTTAAAATTTTTACATGAATTTTGGGACCATTTTATCAATTTCTTCACAAAAGCAGCAACAGTTTTCATAGCGATTACATTATATCTGTACATTATATTAATTTGGGGGTTATTGCCATTTTAATAATGTTAAATCTTCAAAACATGAGATATACTAAGCTTTCATTAGCCAGATCTTTAATTTTTTTCAACATGTTTTTTGGTTTGAGTATATATGTTGCACCTTTTTGTTGTTAAATTTATCCTATATATTTTATTCTTCTTGATATTATTGAACATGGAATTGTTCCCTTAATTTCATTTTCAAATTGATTATTGCTAATGTGTAGGACTGAGGTTTAGCTCAGTTGGTAGAGTGCTGCTCCACACTCTCTGAGGACCTATGTTCCATCTCTAGTACCTCAAAGAGAAGGATGTGGCAATCCAATCCCAAAGCAACCCCCAAACAATCAGCCATTGAAAACCCTGTGAGGGTCGCTATGGGTCACACCCAATTCAATAGCACCTAGCAACAATGTGTAGAAACATAATTTTTGTATACTCCATCTTACTGAACTTATTCTTACAGTTTCTTAATCATTCCCGTTGGATTTTCTATATATAAGATCTTATCCATGAGTAAAGATATGAATTATAGTTTTTATTTTCCAATATAGATGCCTTTCATTTATTTTTCTTAACTAATTAAAAAATAAAATTTTAATGTAACAAGTTTAATAATATTAGATTTTTAAAATATGTATTTGTTTTCCTTTATTAGTAAATGATGATGAGTGCAGAGTAATACAACATTGGCTTTTTCCATTATGCATCCTTTACATCACTTCTGGCAACACTTTCATCAACTCAGAAAGTTTATGGAGCCTTATGTCTAATATGTAGTAAAACTCAAATGCTTATTTGGGTGATATTCCCCTATTTTTCTAATGTACTCATGAAGTTGCACTGTTTACATTGAGATTGTTCTCTCCCCATTCATCCTTCCACTTTGGCCCTCCTCCATATCCCATCTTCTCCAATCTTTGGTTCTCTCTGCTAGTTCCCTCCCTCCTTAAATTAGGTTTTGAAAACTCGTGATAATATGACTTTGAGCATCTGTTTCAATCTACCTTTTCAGTACAACAAAGAATGAACCTGGAAAGCAAAGCAAAGCATCCTCTTTTTTTTTTTTTTTTTTTTTTGGTATTGGGGAATTGAACCCAGGACCTCATGGCTGCTTTTTCAGCAAGTGTTCAGCCATTGAATAGTAACCCCCCAGGCCATTTTTTACTTTGTATTTTAAGACAGGGTCTCACTAAGTTACATAGGCTGCTTCTGACCTCGAACTTGTGATCTTCCTGGCTTTGCCTTCCAAGATTCTGGGATTAAAGTCATGCACCACCATTCCTGGCTAACATCCTCATCTCACAGTACAGTTATCATCAAATATTTACTGAGTGCAATATCATTTCTATGAATGCTCTAGACATTTAGAAGCTAAAAAAAATGAACTCTGTCCACAAGTTAATTTCATAATGAAACCAAGTCTTAACATCCTTAAAATAGCTCCAAGGAAAATGTCATAGTGAATACAAATTCAATGGATATTGGAAAAACTAAACTGGTAATTGCAGACTGAGGTAGGTACTATGAAAAAGCAGAACACATCCTTGTTCTTTAAGGAAGGAATTGAATTTGTCAGTTTTAAGAAAATTAATGCTGAGGATGGAATATACTTTGAAAAGGACAAAAAATAAAGAGAAAGAAACAAGACTAATCTGAAGTAATCTCTGGTAAGGTAGATATGAAGTGGAAAAGTTGATTTTAGTTATAACAGAAAGGCAGAATGACTCTAGCCACCTTCACACATTCCTGTAACCCCAGAAACTCCGGAGGTGGAGGCAGGAAAATCACAACTTCCAGGTCAGAGGCAGCCCTTGTAACTAAGTGAGACTGTAACACAAAATAAAAATTAGAAAATTGGCTTGAGATGCAGCCCAGTGGTAGAGCACTTGCAAAATACAAAGTATGTCCCAGACCCTGAGTTCAACAATCAAATACTGCAGAGAAAGGAAAAGAAAGGAAGAACGGAAGGAAGGAAGGAAGGAAAGAGGAAAGAAGGAAAGAAACAAGATATAGTAAAGAGAAATTCTGAGGGACAAAAAAGACACAATGAAAAATTGGTTATGGCAGGGCTAAGGAAGGAAAAAGTTAAAATGACTGATATTGCAGGATAAAAATATCAGAAATCCTATAAATTCTTCAGCTCTCAAAGCCATCAGTGGAAGAGCTAAGACTTAAAACACCGCCCTTAGACTCCACACCCTATGTTCTCAGGATATATTCCATTTTCAGAGTAACTATGGAGGGTGGTGAGCTTTAACATGTGCCCCAAATCTTTGTTAACATATCATTTATCCAACGTTTCTAAGAAATATCTAAATTTTCCATTGACATGCACCATTTAATAGAGGAGCCTGGGCTTTTACTCTGTGCATTCTACAGGTCATAGTTAAGAATCTTCATGATAAGTATGAAAAAAGAACATATTTATATTAAAAATTTACAAGAATGTGTTATAATCCACAATATGAAGTTGCTATTTTCATTAGTATCATGAGATCTTGTTATACCAATTTGGAGTAGTCATACTCCAGGAACAAAGTGTCACTGATATAGTCATGTACTCATTATCAGTCATTTAATGTGAGAATTTTGGTTCACAGTTCTCACAATGAGAAATGTTAATTTCTCATTTATTAAGTAAATACTTGCTTCATTTCTACTACATTCCAATCCCTAGAAGGAGAATTTTTGGATTTGTGAAAAAAACGCAACCTGCTTCTTATGCTCGCTAAATATTTCTTAACTACTCCCACCTTTTTGGTTGGGGTAATCATATATCCTTGCTTGCCAAAGACAATCTGAGTTTGTATGAAGTACCCTGAAACTCCATCTATTTATCTTTCTTTTTCTTGTGTCCCAATTTGGGTGATAAATTGTGTAGTCACCAGTAATAGTTAATTTTATGTGTCAACTTTTATGTGTCACTAGGTGCCCAAACATTTGATGAACAATTATTCAGGCTATACCTGTGAGGGTGTGCTTGGATGAGGTTAACATTTGAATTGGTGTGTTTTAGGTGCCGTCAAGTCCAGTCCCATTCAGACCGACACTGTATACAACAGAACCAAATACTCGGCAACACTGTGCCATGCCTGATGCTATGTCAGTGCTTGTCTGTTACACATAGGGTTTTTGATGGCTGTTTGTTTTGGGAGTGGGCTGCCAGGTTCTTCTCCTATTTTTGTGATGCTGGGGATTTAACCTAGGGCCTCCTAGCACTCAGAGAAATCACTCTACTAAATCAACTAAACCCCAGCCCTTTCGAATTGGTAGACTAAGGAAAACACATTCTCCTCTCAAATGTGGGAACCCAAACAACTGAGAGTTGACACTGATCTTTTCTGGACTTCAAACTCAGACTAACACATCAGCTCTTCTTAGGTTTCTGGTCTGCAAACTTTCTTTGAACTGGGACATTCTTTAGTGGCTCTCCTGATTATCAGCTCTAAGTCCCCAGCTAGCTTACTATAGATCTTGGAAGTTCATAGCCTCCATAGGTACATGATTCTACTCTTCATAATCTCTCTTTCTCCCATTCTGTACTTTCCCACACACACACACACACACACACACACACACACACACACACACACACCCCTTATTGGTTCTGTTTCTTTAGAAAACCCTGACTAATACTGTCACTCTAATTGGCAAAAACATAAGGCTCCAGGAATTGATGGACTACCAATTGTTTCAACAAACAGATGCAGCACTAGAGGTGCTCATTTTTTCATGCCAAGAGATTTGCCAAACAGTTATGTGACCAAATGAGAGGAAGACATCCATATTTGTACTTATTCCTAAGAAATGGGATCCAACTGAATGTAGAAATTATCAAATGATATTAATCTCACAAAAGTAAATTTTTGGTAAAGGTCATATAAAAGTGACTGCAGCAATATATTAATAGGGAACCTCTGGAAAATCAAGCCAGATTCAGAAGACAGTGTAGAACCAGGGACATCATTGCTGATGTCAGATGGATATTAGCTGAAAACAGAATACTATAAAGATGTCTATCTATGTTTTATTGAATATGCAAAGGCATTTGAGTGAATAAATCACAACAAATTGTGGATAACATTGCAAAGAATGGAAATTTCAGAGCACTTACTTGTACTCCTGAGGGATCTGTACATGGACCAGGAGGTAGTTATTTGAACAGAACAAGGAAACACTTGTCTGGTTTAAAGTCAGGAAAGGTATGCTTCAGGGATGTATCCTTTAACTGCACCTCTTCAATCTCTATGCTGAGCAAACAATCTGAGAAGCTGGACTTTATGAAGAAAAACGTGGCATCAGGAATAGAGGAAACCCATTAACAATTTGTATCATGTAGATGACATAACTGCTTGCTGACACTGAAGAGAATTTGAAACATTTACTGATGAAGATCAAAGAACACAGACTTCTGGATAAATTGCACCTCGATATCAAGAAAACAAAAATCCTTACAACTGGCTCAATAAGCAACTTCATGATAAATGAAGAAAAGATTGAAGTGGTCCAAGATTTTTCTGTACATGGCTCTACAACCAACGCCCTCAGCAACAGCAGTTAAGAAATAAAAAGATTCATTGCATTGGAAAAAGCGGTTGCAAGAGACCTTTTTAAAGTGTTGCAAAATAAAGATGTCACCTTGATGATAAAGGTGTGCCTGACTCATGCCATGCTATTTTCAGTTGCATCATATGCTTGTGAAAGCAGGATGTTGAATAAGGAAAACAGGAGAATAGATGCTTTTGAACCATGATGCTGGGGATGAATATTTTATATATCATGGACTGCCAAAAGATCCAACAAATGCATCCTAGAAGTGCAATGAGAGTGCTCCTTGGAAGCAAGAATGTCTAGAAAATATCTTAGGTATTTTGGACATCTGGTCAGGAGGAACGATGAATAGGACATCATGTTTGGGAGAGTAACAAGTCAATGAAAAAAAAGAAGACCCTCAATTAGATGAATTGACACAGTGACTGAAACAATGGGCTTACACATAAAAATGGTAGTGTGCACGGCAATGTGTCAGGTAGTGTTTTGCTCTGTTGTCCATAGGATCACTATGGATCACCTGACTTGATGGCACCTAACAACAAACAACAAACTTGTTTGAGTGAAATTTCAATTTGAATATATATTACCAGTCTTCAGCTTCACTGATGAGGAACTGAAGCAGAAAAATGTTAAATATATAAATGCCAAAATTCTAGAATCATCCCCAATAATTGAACTTGCAAGAAAAAACACAAAGTAGAAGTAAAGAAGTTTGATAATTCCTAAGGAAAGATAATGAAGAGGTAGCACATATTACAATATTTCTTAAGTGTTTACATGTGGGGCGGGGGTTTAGCTTAGTTTGTAGAGCACTGGTCTGTACTCTCTGAGGACCTTGGTTCAATCCTCAGCACCGCAAAAACAGAAGGACATGACAATCCACTCCTGAGGCAATCCAGGAAACAATCAGCCAATGGAAAAAGGGTCTCTATGAGTTGGATTTGACTCTATGGCACCCAACAAAAACAATATTTCTAGTTTAAATTAAACCAATTAAATAAAACCATTCCCCCTCTTTGAAATTTGTTGGTAAGACTTTGGCAGAAACATGAGAAAAGTTATGTTTGTGTGAAAAAACTTGTAGAAAGTGTGAACCAGATGAATTCATGGGATGCTAAATGAGTAGGAGTACAATGTTCAGCTAATGTTTATTCCTTGAGTGTTTACTATGTGATAAATGCTTTACTATGTCCTTTACTTGAGATATTTTAGGAAAGGACGTGATAAGGATAAGAAAAACTTCAATTTGTAATGTTGTCATCTAGTCAGATACAACTCATAGTGACCCTATGAACAACAGGGGGGAACACTACCCACCACTGTGCCATGCACACTACCTTTTTATGTTTGAGCCCAATGTTGCAGTCAGTATGTTTCTTCTCATTTTGAGTCATGCCACATCAGCAAAAGGAGGTCCCAGGGACTTTACTCCATTCTTGTCATTAAGGTTGATTCTACTTTGAGGAGGCAACACTTCCCCAGTCATTTCTTGAATGCCTTCCAGCCTAGGGGCTGGAGTTTACTTTCCAGCATGATTTGACAGTGCTTCGCTGCTATTAGTAGAATTTGCAGTGGCTAATCGTTTTGGGATTGGGCTGCCAAGTCCTTCCTAGTTCATCTTAGTCTGGAAGCTAGCTAAAATCTGTCGACCATGGGTGGCTCTGCTGGTATCTGAAATAGCAGTGGCATATCTTTTAGCATCACAGCAACACCCAAGTCCCCACAGCATAACAAACTGACAGACATATGGAGGAATGAGGTTTTCAGAGTCATAAAAAGTGAGAAGAACTTAAAACATTTTGTAGTATATTTATAAATCATTAACATGTCCCATTAATGCATCAGAGCAAGTTAAACACATTCAAGTATTCTCTAAGCAATTTTTCTCTGTGGTCCTTTTACTTTAGTATAGTATTGTCATCACTGTCCTTGACAATTCATTTTCACTATAACTATTTAAGTTAAAACAAAAGCTAAATGAAATAATTTTAAAGTGTTTTGAACCTTTTGGCTAAGCAGTATGTGTGTGTGTGTGTGTGTGTGTGTGTGTGTGTGTGTGTGTAGGCACTTATAATGCTCTGATGTCGATCAGATATGTTTCCTTTAGATACTTGGGCATATATTAAAGCTTACAGCTTTGAGGACTGAAACTAAGACTTGTTAAACTTTGAAACAACTACTTGGGATGAAGTTCATCAAGATACACTTTAGTTAATTTAAGCAATAACTTCATAGAGACTAGAAAATAGAAAAATGTGTCATAAAGGATATGGTAGTGAATATAGAAAAAATCCTTTTTCATTTTATCAAAATTCAAAAGCTTCCTGTAGCCTTCTATCCTGATTAATTTAGTTGACCAGGGTCCTTTTATTATGAACCATATGATGAAGTCTATTCAGTAAGTTAGCTGAAAAGGTGAATTATAAGGCCTCTGTTAGAAATAGACATTGAACAATGTATATATTGGGATATAGTTTGGGAATGATTTTGGAGTCAGATGAAGTCCCCCCTGTATTATGTTTTAAGTAGGTTAGTGTTAAGAAGTACTAAAGAAAAGAACAAACAAACTTAGTACCAAGAAGTATTGCATTTTATATACATATTTTTTCTTTTTATGTTGTGGATTAGGACAGATATTTCTAGGCAATAATAACATTATGCAAATTGTAGTAAAGAGAAAAGGAAATAGAAATAACTAAGGAAAATGGTTATATTATTGAAGCAATAGATGAGAACCTTAAAAAAATTAATATTACCAACCTAGACTTTAATTATTGGGAAAAGATTAATAATTTCTTGCTTATTATGGTCCTGGCAAAACTTTTTATAGAGGAAACATGATAGATATAGTAAGATAGATATAATAAAATTAGGAATTAATAAATGGAATCAAGAAATACAAAGTGTGGTCAAAAGATATGGTGAATGTTTAAATAAAAATAATACAGTAAAAGACACATTGCTGTTAATCTCCCTCAAAATACTGCCCCTGGCTTTGAACACACTTACCCATTGTTCTTGTCCCTCCCTCCCTCCCTCCCTCCCTCCCTCCTTCCCTCTCTTTCTTTCTTTCTTTCTTTCTTTCTTTCTTTCTTTCTTTCTTTTTTTTGTGGTACTGGGGGTTGAACCCAGGGCCTTGTGCTTGTATACTCTTCAAGTGCTGGACCACTGAGCTGCAGCCCCAGTCCACTTTTTTACTTTTTGAGACAATGTTTAGCTAAATTACGCAGACTGCCACTGGTCTTGAACTTGCGATCCTCCTGCTTCCGTCTCCGGAGCTGCTGGGATTACAGGCGTGCGCCACTGCACCTGGCATGTTCTTGCCACTTTCTGAAGCAGTTCTAGAAGTTCTGTTTTGTGGGTACCCTTAGTATCAACCTCCATCATGATAACGTTCTATACCATACATTGCTCTGGCATGGCAATTTCTGTCAAATAAAAACATTATGCTGTGTCCTCATTCACCTTGTCCAAGGATCTGTTACAATGTGACTTCTGGCTCTTCCTCAAAGTCAAAAGGACAGTAAAAGGCAAATATTTGGAATAGATTGAGGATATTGAGACAACCACGACAGTGCAACCAATGACACTCACTAAAGAGGACTTCCAGAAGTGCTTCAAAAAGTGGCAAGAATGATGGGACAAGTGTGTTTGAAGTCACAGGGAGTATTTTGAGGGGGATTAATGGCAATGTATAATAATTTTTAAAATTGTATTTATAATATTTTATTATTTTATATAATAATAATTATAATTTTTAAAAAATTTATTCATTCACCATATTTTTGATTGTACTTTGTAAAGCATCACCAAATTTACCTGATAGCCAAAGAAATCAATTTTCATTGAAAACTAAGTTTAGAGATAATAACCATCAGTTATATTTTTGAAGTGATGTGAAAGAAGATAGAAATGATATATTATCTTTGACAATAATTGTAGGATCCTAAAAATGTAATTGGGATGAAAAGATAGAAACCCACATATAAATAAAGAGGGAGTGGGTATATATTTCATGTTTGTTTTTCTGATATTTTCTTATTTCCCAAAAATATTCTGATAAATATAAGTGACTAATTTTGGAGGGAGACATATTGATTGATGACTGATTGACTGAGGGGAGACATATTGACTGATGCCAGGGTAAGATTTGCGAAGTATTAAATTTAAGGCTAATTCTTACATGGACTTTCTATGAAGAAAATTAAATAAAACTGAGCTTTCTTCAAATGCCAATTGAATTCAAGACTGTCTGTTGTAAATTCATTAGTTTAATTAAAAGCACAATACTGGACATCCATTTCTAGTTAGAAAAGTTTAAGTAATTGACACATTTAAAAGAGGTAAGTCAGTACAGCATCTTTTCATATATGGGGAAATGGACTTAATGATATCCTTTTTTTTTTTTTTTTTTTTTTTTTTTTTTTTTTTTTTTTTTTTTTTTTTTTTTTTTTTTTTTTTTTAGTTTTGGCAATCCTGGGTGTTGAACCTAGGGGCTCAGGGCCTTACACATGCTAGGTAAGTGGTCTACCACTGAGCTGTATTACAAACCCCTTTTATAGTTTCATTTTTAAATATTGAGACAGGGTCTCGCTAAGTTGTGCTGGCTGCTTCTGGCCTCAAACTCGCAATCCTCTTGCCTCAGGTTCCCAAGATGCTAAGATTACAGGCATGTGCCAAAGCACCCAGCTTAATTATATTCTTTCACTTCTAGATTTTTTTTTTTTAATTTTGGAAAGAGAACCAAATATTTCCCTTAACATTTTAAATACTAACAGAATTATGATAAGGCAGCTATAAAAAAGCATTGGAAGGCCTCTCAAACGATTTTCTTCATGGATATATTTAGTAATTTAACTTGGATTTGGATAAGAAAGAAATATGTAAAATTTCCAGATACGTGTTTCAAAACATCTGTAAGCTGATCTACCTCTACCTTGCTTTCATTTCTTTACTTTTTAACATTATCCTTTCAACAGATATGTATTTGAGTTACAGTTGTATAACAGGGATTGTACTAACTGGTGAAGATACAGTGCTATGCAAAACAGATGTTGTTATTAGGTGCTGTAGAGTGACTCATAGCGACCCTAAGTACAACAGATGAAACACTATTGTCAGTGCTTCTCTGCTGTTCATAGGGTTTTCAATGGCGGATTGATTTTTGGGAGTGGGTTGTCTCTGTCTCCCAAGCCTACAGCAGCTGGTGTTCCTACGCGGTCCCTCATCCAAGTTAAGTACTAACCAGGCCCCACCCCGCTTAGCTTCCAAGATCTGACAGGATTGGACGCCACAGGGCCACGGCTGCAGATAGGCTATAGAGTGATGCATGCTATGAAAGAGAAATAAATACTGCTTTGATTTTATTTAACCATCCTTAAAATGAAAATAGGGACACCAACATAAGCTATTACTTATTAACTCAAATATCTGTCCAACTAAGCCAAACTTTTAGAATGCTTTTTTTGTCTACCTGGTTGCTGGATTCATTTTCTATTATCAAACTTGCTTCATGCATTTACAATATACAAAATCAAAGACTTTAATTAGATTGTGATAAAGTTTATCTATGTAAAATTTACATTTTTTATTGTTTAAGTTGTGGCCTTAATAGTTATAAGGATGAATTGCACTAATTTTTGTTGTCAATTTAATATTAGATTTAGCTTTTATAAAGAGAAAGGAAGTGACAGACCCAAATAGTTGATTGTTCTTTTTTCCTTATCATAATTTTAGAAGAAAAAATTTACTTATTGATGTAACATTAACGATGCTATGTTGTTGTTGTTAGGTGCCATCAAATCAGTGTCTGACTTCATAGAGACCCTATGCACAACAGATGAAACACTTATTGTCATGCTTCTCTGCTATCATAGGGTTGACAATGGCTGAATGTTTTGGGGAGTGGGTTGTTTGGTCCTTCTCCCAAGCCTATAGCACCTGATGTTCCCATCCAAGTACTATCCAGGCCCAACCCTGCTTAGCTTTCGAGATCTGAACAGGATTAGACGCCACAGTGGTATGGCTGCAGGACATTTTATGATTAGAGTTGCTTTAAAAATATCTTGATTATCAAGACTGTTGATATTTTTAAACTTGGCGTGAACTCCTTGATGTTGGAGAATCTTGTTTCCCCTATTGGCAATATGATGTGCTCTCTCTTGATCTCCAATTCTCTTTGGTTGACATCCTGAAGTTAGTCCCTCACTGGTTTACTTTGATGATTTCTTCCTAGCTCATTCTTGGATTCTCTGGTTCTGATCTTACAAATGGTGTCACTCATAACTAAATAGAATGTATCTTGGAACAAAATAGGCTTCACTTTTATTCTGAACTGCTAGGAATTTTCAGACAAAAAGACTTCAATCACAACCCCCAAACTGTATATTTATTTACTAAGACTACCAATTAAGTACCATAGACAATTTCATGCTTTCTTCAGACACTGATTTTCAAGCAATTACAATTTCTTTCTTACTAGTTGAAAACTACTAGTAGTATTACAATGTTTTATCACTTTTTTTTTTGGTGTCAAATCTCAGCAAGAACCGCTTACACTTATTAAATCTTTATTCTGATTTCTTAAGTGAAAGATTGATGTAATTATAAATGTTGACTAAGTTAGTGGTGAAGCTTCTGTTTTTTGGATGGGTCGTGGTGTGTACAATGTTTGATTCCTGTATCTTGTCTGACAAGATGCTGGAGGAGGGTATTAAGTGAAAACCATTTGGCTGCTCTTTTTGAAAAGACAGCAGGCATGACATTGCTTATTTGAATGCAAACCAATGAAAGAAAAACTGCCTTCTAGAAATTTTATTGTTGAAGTTTATATTTCATTTTATTATCTAATTTTAAAATTGAAAAATAAATAGCCCAAATAATAGTCTTGATTTTAGTATATCATAAATAATTTAATTGCCACATAGTTAAAGACTATAATCATTCAAGACAATCATGGACTATAGCTCCTCTTTTATGGTGACAAAAACCTGGAGACTTAATTATTTTCCCCAATAAATGAACAATTTAAAGTGCGTCTCCTCACCTTTATAAAATGTCACTGCATTAGGCAATATTGAGCACACTTACAGATATCTTAACCATGAGGAATTAAATGCTAAATATTACATGCAACATTTAAAATATTTCCCTGTGTAAAATGTCCTGGGTAGGGAATACGTCTTCGTGTATGTCAACCATCTGCCCTATGAATCTTTTTATCTAATCATTTTCAAGAATCATTGATGTCTGCTTCTGACCTCAGACTCTCTGAATCTCTGTGCCTGGGATGGTCCCTGAGCTAGATGAAGGTCCAGGAGAGGGATTCTTATAAAGATCATGAAGCAGGAATATCCCTAGTTTGAGGCACAGCAGGAAAACTTATGGGAACTGAATGGGATGGGGCACGGGGAAAGCACACAGGCCAGCTCCTGCAGAAACAAAAAGATCTTTGTAACGTTAGCATCAGTACAGAAAAAATACAGAGGATAGCTCAGATATCACACATTTGATGTTTATTATGAGTTGTCAGATGGTCACACCTAAATCAAATCTAGGTATTTCTTTCTTTTTTTTTTTTTTGCAGATTAATTCTATGAGAAGAAAGCTGTATTGGGGAAAATTGACACTTATAAGACCTTGTTTGAAAGGAACGCTGTGCTCTCCATGCCTTTGATGTAAATGGTGATAATTATCCTATTATAAGGGGGAGAGGAGACAGATTTCCTTAGAAAAATATGTATGCAATTTATGTTTAATAAAATCTTTTCTTAATCCAGGCAGACTTTGTACAAAATCTAGTTTCTATCATGATTGTCTACCTTTCCAAATTTAATTCGATTTTCTTCAGAACATCAAAATGTTCTTTGTAAATGCCTACCTATATTGTCAGGCAATTTAAAAAAATAATTTCGTGGCATCTTTATGAACCTATTTAATATACTGATGCCTATGTTTCTATCATGACCTTCTGCACTTTAATCAAGAGTTTAATTAAGCTGGGTGCAATGGCGCATGCCTGTAATCCCAGAGACTTGGGAGGCAGAGGCAGGAGGATCGTAAGTTCGAGACCAGAGGCAGTCTGCATAATTTAGTGAGACCTTGTCTCAAAAAGTAAAAAAAAAAAAAAAAAAAAAAAAAAAAAGAAAAGGGCTGAGGGTGCAGCTTGAGGGTGCAGCTCAGTGTTACAGCACTTGCAAAGCATGCAGGCACGAGGCCCTGGGTTCAATCCCCAGTACTGAAAAAAAAAAGGGGGGTTGTGGTTAGTCATAGTAATTGATTCATTTTCTGGAACACTGTTAATGGTGAAACCACCTATCACATTGTTGTTCTGAGAGCATTATGAACAAAAATCTGGTGATACTCCCTGAAGAAGTGCTTTCTTGGTGAAATAAAATGAGGAACAATGTTAATGTTATGCTTTGGGGCTTCAAAATACACATTAATATGCTAAAAATATGTTAACTATCATAGTAAAAATTGGTTAGTATTTTTTTATCCAAGTGTTTTTTGAAACATCTTTGATTGTGGAACCATTTTGAGTATCTGTGTAAAACCTCTATTACATTTCACAGAACTGGTATTTCTTGGAATTCTTTTTGAGTTCTACATCTAGAACTGACTTTTATTTCTGCAAGTAGTAATATTGATGATGTTTTATTCACTTGCACAGGTTTTTGAATGAATCCGTGAAAGATTTATGATTGTTTTTGATGCTGAACAGATGTGAAGTTCATGCTTTTATTAGTGCCTGTGGAACTTACATATAAACCTGTTAGTGGTTTGTTTGTTTTCTGAAATCTTAAAATTAAATTCATGGATGCCTCCGTACCTTTTCATGAAAAGGGTAATTGTAGTTCCCTTGGCTTTATGCTAAGTTAATAGAAAGTTGTATTTCTTTCAAAAGCTTCTAGATATTAAGGAACATAGGTCATTTCTTTCCATCTCTTCCTTTAGTGTCTTATTTTGAAGGCTGGTAGATAGTACTGGCAAAAGGAGTAGAGTATTCTTTGGTGCTTTCAATGTAATAATATACACAGTAACTTTTATTTTATGTGGTATTTGGTGAGCTGAACCTAGGACCTGGCACACTGCAAGTGCTCTACTACTGAGGTGCACTTCCTGCCTTCCTTTTCAAGACTTTTTTTATCTTGAGATAGACTCTCACTAAGTTACTCAGGCTGCGT
Organism: Pedetes capensis; assembly: GCA_007922755.1. Taxonomy (NCBI): domain Eukaryota; kingdom Metazoa; phylum Chordata; class Mammalia; order Rodentia; family Pedetidae; genus Pedetes; species Pedetes capensis. The sequence continues at coordinate 44,886 of VMDO01011170.1, forward strand.
CTGGCCTTAAACTTGGGATTCTCCTGCTTGCATCTCCCAAATTGCTGGAATTACAAGTGTGGGCCTTCCTACCCAGCCCACAGTAGCTTTTTCCGTGACACATAAAACAAATGAAACTTTTGGAGAATTATAATCTCTTATTTATGACTAGTGATAAAGAGTAGAATAAAGGAAACACATATCTAATAGGAAATGACTTCTGTGTAATTAAAAAAAAGGGAAAAAATGATGCACTATAAAGATAAGTGAATGAAAAAGCTAAATGATTTGAAAGCCATTTCCATTTTCAGTTTTCCTAAAGCTGTGGAAATAGCTTGTTAAAAATCTATCCCTTTCCCAATTTTCAATATCTTTTCTATCAATATCATCATCTACTTTTTCTTCTAGCAAACATTTTTGGGGTAAGTTGTATTTGTGAAAGTTTGGAATTATATATTATAATTACTTTTGGTACATTTAAGGATTTGTTTTCATACTTTTGAATGACTATATCTCTGCATGTGACATTTTTTAGGCCATAGATAATAACTCAATACACATGTGATACTTCTTTGTAATAAGTATTTGTAATATTACTTCTTTGTAATAAGTCTGTAGTCCTTGAGGAAATGGAGTCCAATTGATAAGAAAGATTAAAAGCAACACATATATGTCAAGGAGTGGTTGATTGGAGTTTAATTTAAGGTGTTTTCAAGGAGAACATTTTGAAGGAGTGTAAAATGCATCCTGAAAATCCCAAGAAATCATTGAAGGATAGTTCATACATGAGTGACAGAATCAAGATTTGTGTTTGTCAGCTATCACTGCTGGAGAGTAGAGCAAGGACTGGGAAAGACATTACAGATAAAGAGAAGTTCATGATCTGACAGTAGGAATGGAGAAGTTGAAATAGATTAAAAGCAAATTATAAAAGATGTGGTAATAGGATATACAGAGTTGAGTGAACAGAAGAAATGCAATATAACTTGAAGAGCTGACAGCATTTGCAAGAAGACTTGCAAGAGGGGCAGCCATGGCAGTCATGAACACTGAGGCTTTTAGATATAGCAAATTTAGATATAACAAATTTGGGACAGCTTTGGGAGCTGACCAGTGGTAGTGATCTCTTCATATTTTGATTCATGGACTTGGGTTATATTGAATTTTATAGTTTGTGTTCTATTATACATATCAAATCTAATATCAAAGCTTTTAAAAAGGGACATTAAAATGTTCAATTTACGTGCAGTAGGTTTAATGTATGCTATTGCTACTTTATCATCTGTCTTATTTAGAACTAGCTGACCTCCCTCTGTGCTGCTCAAGATAATCATTTATTATGGTCAAATAAATAAATCCTTATCAGTTTCTACCTAATCATCCTACTCACAGTGCTCAAAAGTGATGCACACCACACATCACTTTTGCAGATCAGTGCCTTCAGATACCCTAAGGAAATCGCTGCTAGCTTTCCACATGGGGGTTTACATACTCAAAATACTTAACAGATCTCCAGAGTACTGGGGTTACTTATTGGAGGAGGTATGTCTACCGAGAGAATTCAGTGGAAAGTGAATGTTTTTAATATTAAGCAGCATAGAGTACCATGCTGAACCTGATACTAGGGCCTCAGCATCCACATCTGTGTCTAATGAAACCCAACTAATTTCGAATGTTCTGTCTCCAGGATACTGTAAAGAGGGAACTATAAGGCAGACTCTAACACTGAAGGGACCAGCTATGGAAAATTATCACTTTGTCCTTTTACCTTCCTGTGTTTTCTTTTTCTGGGGCAGAACCTGCTGAGCCTGTACTCCATGACCATGTGTGGATTCCTCTAAAGATGCAACAACCTTATTTTGAATATTGACCATAATTTAGGTTGCTGTGCTACAGTATAGAGTATATGATATGTACACATACATACATACACACTCATACTTGTGTCAATTAATTTTAATCCCCATGCCTGGAGTGTTTGGATAATTTTTGAAGGATTCCAATCAGTGGCTCAAGTTCCAGAGAAAGCTGGGGCCAGGTTTCAAATATTATTGTTTGTATCTCTGCCAGTGATTCAGTTAGCATAAGACATATTAGAAATATTTTCCATGGCAAAACAAATGGTATCCATGATGTATAACTGGCTAGAAATATTGTCGACGAACCTCTGCCTTGCCAATGGTCTGCTGGTCTGGACCTCCATGTAGTCCTATACTCCTTCCTCTTTCCCTAATGGAGGATCTGACCTGGATACATTCTCAGATCCATTGGGAAGGTGAGTTAAACCATCTTGAGGAGATGCTGTTTTATTTTCTTTGGGGATGACCTCTCATGCAAGAGGCCTTTGTAGTGAGTTTAAAGGACAGACTGAGGCGTTCACAGAGCTTAATGGCTTAATAGAACCACATGGATGGCTTTTTGCTCCCATCCTGGCCAATAATATTGTTCATATGGTAGAATTCTGCTTGTGCAAGGTTTTAGTTATACAATATACCTTGTGGTATAATTGTTCATGAGGGGCCTTAAAATTCTTGGGGATAACCAATAGTTACTAAAAGGAATCTGGTTGTTGAACAAACATTGGTTTTAGTCATGTATGTTTTCTGGGCTGGATTACCTATAGAATAGGCTGAGGGTCACTGGACTTTAAGAGAAGGCATGACATCAAATAAGGCATATTGAAGTTTCTCATGAGCCTCAGCAGACATTGGAAAGAGGTATTGCAGGGTCCAGGCCTGAGAATGAAGCAGCAGGTCTAGTTGGGCCACCAGGAATCTGCTGACTATATTCGGGAATATGCAGAGGCTAGTAGAGGTGGGGCAGAGGAAGCAACCCTGCTCCTGGGATCACTGAAGATGTCTGAAGACCATGAAGGGAGTATCATATGGGCACTTAAAGATCACTAATGTGCTGCAGAGTAGAAGTGAAGGGATGCTATTTGAATACAACCAGAAAGAATTAATGAGTGAGTGTCATATGAGGACCATAGCCAGATCAAATGAAGATGGGAAAAACAAAGTCTGAAAATGAAAGAAGCAATGAAGATCCACTACTTAACTTCCCTGCTCAACTGAGGGACATCAGATTAGCCAGTTTTTTTTGTGATACTGATAGCAGAGCAGCCAACCAAGAAAAGAAGGCTCAGGAAGAGCATAAGGAGCATTTAGAAGGGAAGAAGGAGAGCCCTGAGTTAGAAGTTTTGTACTTAACAGTGGCTAGGATTTAAAAACAAGAAAAAATAGAGAATAGCTTATACCACAAATCACTGGACTGAGAATACCAAAAAGGCAGAAATATTTTCCTTAGGCAGACTGGGATCAGTGAAGTTCATGATGTTATGTGTAATTTCAAGATATGAAACAAAGTTTATGTTTGCATATATCTCTGAGTGTTAATTGTACACTTAACACTCTCTGTGTTAACTGCCCAAGTATCCATCTGCTACACCTAAATAAGCTCTTTTTTTCTCCCCCACCTTTCTATCCATTTCTCTCTCTGTCTCTGTCTCTCTCTCTTTCTCTCTCTCTCTGCAGTTACATGACTTTTCTTTGCATTTCAGTTTCATCTGCTTTGTAGAGTAACTTTGTTTTTCTTAAACCTCTGGCTCTTTCCACTCCATAAAATGTGATATGTGCTTTTTAGCTTATATTTTCATAGAACATTCCAGATACTTCCTGTACATTAAGTAATCGACAGAAGTTCACATACTTTATTTTATAATTGCTTGTTGTTATATCTGTACTCTATGTATATATACCTAACATGCAACTAATATAAGTTAAATGAATGGATTTCAATTATGGGAATAATATTCTTAGTTTCTGATTTTCCCCTTATCTAACTATTTGTCTCTATCTTTGGGCCAGCTAGGGTGGATAGGAGAGCAGAACATGTGCTAGAGGTGTAGTCTCTGCTGCAGGGCACACAGTTTAGTTCCAATGAGTGAACAGAAACATCATGTCCAAGGTTACGTTAGACTACCTCCAGGTACTGTGGAGGAAATAGATTAGCTCCAGGCAACCAGGGTAAAGCAACAGGGAGCTTTAGGTTGTGGGTCTGGCACAGCAATGGAGAATCAGGTGGCACTTAATATGTGGACACCCAGGGCTGAAACAGGTGTTCTTTTTATAGCCTAGTTCTGCTCATGCCACTGTGTGAGATTTATTTGTCAAGTTTTGGTTTTCAGAGGGAGGGTGTAATGACATTATAACACAACTCTGGGAATTCAGAAACAGATGTCTATAGAGTAACCGTAATGTTGTTGTTGTTGTTAGGTGCTGTCGAGTCGGTATCCGACTCAGCGACCCTCATAGGGTTTTCAATGGCTGAGTGCTTCGGGATTGCCTTGGGAGTGGATTGCCAGGCCCTTCTCCCATTTTTGTGGTGCTGGGAATTGAACTCAGGACCTCAGAGACTGCAGCGCAGCGCTCTACCCACTGAGCCAAATCCCAGCCCAACAGTAATGTACTGAAGCCCAAAAAGGCATAACAGAATGTTAAGCTTTAGGGAGGGCCCAGGCTGTTGCTCAGGGTTCAGGAACCAGCACTGTCCTTCAGCCAGTAAAAAGATGGCCAACATGGTTGAACTAGGAAGGGGGTGCCTAGTTGCTTTCGTCTGTAAAGTGCTGTGGCAGTAGCGTGAGTAGGCAGGGAAACTGTTGTGAAGTCTGGGAAGAAAGGATGAGGAGATGCTCTCTGGGCATTCTTGTAAATGTTAGTTCTCTTTTCTCTGCATCAATTTGAATCTTTTCCTTTTTATACTCCTTACATTGTTTACTACTTCCCTTCTCTTTCTTTTCTCCTTTTCAATTTTCTCTCCCTTCTTTGCTTCTCCTCCTTACTCACTTCCAATTGCAGTGTATGATCTTTTCTTCTTTCTTTCTTTCTTTCTTTCTTTCTTTCTTTCTTTCTTTCTCTTTTCTCTTTCTCTCCTTCCTTCCTTTCTTCCTTCCTTCCTTCCTGTAGTGCTCTACCACTGAGTTATACCCAGCACTATGATTTTTTATGTACTACAGATATTATGCACCTTATTTATTTATTTATTTATTTTGGTACTGGGGTTGAACCCAGGGCCTCGCGCTTTCATGCTTTGCAAGTGCTGGACCACTGAGTTGCCACCTCCAGCCTTTTTTTTTTTTTTTACTTTTTGAGACAGGGTTGCACTAAGTTAGGAAGACTGCCTCTGGTCTCTAACTTGTGATCCTCCCACCTCCACCTCCCTAGCTGCTGGGATTATAGGCGTGCACCACCATGCCTGGCATAGATATTATGTACCTAATATTTTTATGTCTGCAGTCATAGCACCCTGGCATCCTATCCTCCCTGATCTCAGAAGCTAAGCAGGGCCAGTATAGTTAGTACTTGGATGGGAGACCATGTTGGGATACCAGGTACTGCAGGCTGGGGAGAAGGACCTGAAAGTCTACTTCTGAAAACTCTATGAATAGAAGAGAAGCACTGACACAGTGCTAGGCATGGCACAGTGTTGGGGAGTATTTCCTTATGCAGTGTATAGGGTCACTATGAGTTGGACCCCACTCAAAGACACCTAACAATGACAACAGCATTTTATAGGGAGGTACAATTTATTGCCCCCACATGTCTGTCAGTTTGCCATATTGTGGGGGCTTGCATGTTGCTATGATGCTGAAAGCTATGTTACTGGTATGACAGGTACCAGCAGGGGCAACCATGTTAGAAAGGTTTCAGCTGAGCTTCCAGAATAAGACAGACTAGGGAGAAAGACATGGTTAACCTGGCAGCCTACTCCTTAAAAACTACCATTGCAAACACTATGAATAGCAGAGAAACACTGTCAAATACAGTGCAAGAAGCTGAGCCACATAGGGTAGAAGGCACTCAAAAGACTACTGGGGAAATGTTACCTCCTCAAAGTAGAGTTTACCTTAATGACAGAAATGGAGTAAAGCCCTAGAGACTTCCATTTGCTGATGTGTTGTGACTCGAAATGGGAGAAACAACTATAAACATCCTATAATTAAAATGTGGAATGTATATAGTATGAATCTAGGAAAATTAGAAATAGTTAAAAGGGAAATGGAGCACATAAACATTGACATTCTAGGCATCAGTGAGCTAAAATGAACCTACATGGGCTATTTTGAATCAGATAATCCAAATGTCTGCTATGCTGGGAATGACAGATTAAAGAGAAATGAGGTTCCAGTCATTATCAAAAAAGACATTGTATGAACTGTGCTGATATACAATGCTGTTAGAGATAGAGTAATATCCATATGCCTACAAGGAAGGCCAGTTAATATGACTATTATTCAAATTTATGCACCCATCACAAAGGATACAAATGAAGATAGGGAGGATTTTCACCAGCTTCTGCAGTCTGAAATAGATGAAACATGCAATCAGGAAGTACTGAAAATTACTGGTAACTGGAACACAAAGGTTGGAAACAAAGAAGGTGGCTCATTAGTCAGAAAATATGGCTGTGGTGACAGAAATGATGCTGGAGATTGTATATTAGAATTTTGTCAGACCAGTGACCTTTTCATTGCAAATACATGTCTTCAACAACCTAAACAGTGACTATATACATGGACTTCACCAGATGGAGCATATAGGAACAAAATTGACTACATTTGTGGAAAGAGATGATAGAAAGGCTCAATATGAAATATCAGAATGAGACCAGGTGCTGATTGTAGATCAGACAATCAACTGCTCATAGGAGGGTTCAAACTGAAACTGAAGAAAGTGAGAACAAGTGTATGAGAGCCAAGGTATGATCTTGGGTATATCCCACCTGAGTTCAGAGACCACCTCAAGAATGTGTTTAATACATTAGACACTAGTGACATAAGACCAGATGAGTTATGGCATGACATCAAAGGCATCATTCATGAGGAAAGCAAAAGTTTATTTCAAAGACAGAAAACAAAGAAAAGAACAAATTGCATGTCAAAAGAGACCCTGAAAGTTGCCCTTGAACATCAGGCAGCTAAAGTAAAAAAAAGATGATAAAGTTAAGGAACTAAACAGAAGATTTCAAAAGGCAGCTCAAGAAGACAAAACATTTTAGTGACATGTGCAAAGAGCTGGAGACAGAAAACCAAAAGGGAAGAACATACTCTGTTTTTCTTAAGCTTAAGGAATTGAAGAAAAAATTCAAGTCTTGAGTAGCAATAGTGAAACATTCTACAGGGAAAATATTAAATGATTCAGGAAACATCAAAAGAAGAAGGAAGGAATACACAGAGTCATTATACCAAAAATAATTGGTGGATGAACAACCATTTCAAGAGGTTGCATATTGTCAGGAACCAATGATATTGAAGGATGAAGTAAAAGCTGCCTTGAAGGAATTGGCAAAACACAAGGCTCCAGGAATTGATGGAATACCGATAGAAATGTTTCAACAAACAGATGTAGCACTGGGAAGTCCTAAGGTGTGTATGCCAAGAAATTTGGAAAACAGCTACCTGGCCAACTGATTGGAAGAGATCCATATTTGTGCCTATTCCTCAGAAAAGGGATCCAACCAAATGTGGAAACTATTGAATGATATTATTATTATCCCACTCAAGCAAAATTTTACTAAAGACCATTCAAAAATGACTACAGCACTATATGGATGGGAACTGCTGGAAGATCAAGCCAGACTCAGAAGAGGTTGGGGAACCAGGGACATCATTGCTGATGTCAAATGGATATTAGCTGAAAGCAGAAACTACCAGAAAGATGTCTATCTATGTGTGACTATGCAAAGGTATTTGACTGTGTGGATCATAACAAATTATGAATTATACAGTAAAGAATGGGAATACCAGAACACCTAATTGCACTCATGAGGAATCTATATATGGACCAGGAGGCAGTCATTTGAACAGAACAAGGACACACTGCTTGTTTTAAATTTGATAAAATTGTGTGTCATGGCTGTCTACTTTCACCATATCTGTTCAATTTCTGTACTGAGCAAATAATCTGAGAAGCGGGACTTTATGAAGAAGAATGCAGTGTCATGATTACAGGAAGACTCATTAATAACCTGTATTATGCAGCTGACACAATTCTGCTTTCTGAAAGCGAAGAGGATTTGAAACATTTACTGATGAACATCAAAGAACACAGCCTATGCTATGGATTGTGATTCAACATCAGTAAAACAAAATCCTTACAAGTGGGCCAATGAGGAACTTCATGGTAAATGGTGAAAACATTGAGGTTGTCCAAGATTTTACTTTACTTATTTCTACAATAAACACCCATGGGAGCAGCAGTCAAGAAATCAAAAGATGCATTACATTGGGATAAGCTGTGGCAAAAGACCTCTTAAAAGTATTGAAAAGTAAAGGTGTCACATTGAAGAGGAAGGTATATCTGACTCATGCCATGGTATTTTCGATCATATCACATGATTGTTAAAGCTGGACATTGAATTACAGAGACGGGAGAATGATTTATGATTTTGAATTATGCTGCTGGGGATGAATATTGAATATCCTATGGACTGCCAGGGCTGGGATTTAGCTCAGTTGGTAGAGCTCTGCCCTGCGGTCTGTGATGTCCCGAATTCAATTCCAAGCACCGCAAAAATGGGAGAAGGACCTGGCAATCCACTCCCAAGGCAATCCCGAAACAGTCAGCCATTGAAAACCCTATGAGGGTCCCTATGAGTCGGATACCGACTCGACGGCACCTAACAACAGCATAGACTGCCAAAAGAACCAATAGATCTATCCTAGAAAAAGTGCAACCAGAGTGCTCCTTGTAAGCAAAGATGGCTAGACTGCATCTTATGTATTTTGGAGAAGTAGTCAGGAGGTACCAATCACTGAGATGGACATCATGTTTGGGGTTGTGGCAGGTCAATAAAAAAAAAAGGAAACCCTCCACTTGATGGATTGACATAGTGTCTACAACAATGGGCTTATACATAAATAAGATTGTGTGCCTGGTACAGAACTGGAGACTATATTGTTCTGTTTTACATAGGTTTGGTATGTGGCAGACCCAACTTGAGGGTACCTAACAACAACAACAACAACAACAACAACAACAACAACAACAAAAACCAATTTAATGTAAAACTAAGAATAATCAGCACAAATATACAGGATTTCTTGGTGTTGAGTGATCCATAAAATTAAGAAAGAATGTGTTTTTTTCTGTTACAATGATATAGTCTAAAATTACACTTAATTTAGCCTCAATTGAAAAAAGAATGAAATGTTTTAAGCATAAGAAAAAATGCAGAAGTCAAAAGAAAATTATATTTTCTTTGTTGCTGTTATGAAGAAGAAAAAATTATGACATAGGTTTGTTTACTTTTTGTTTTTGCTTTTGAATTAACTAGAAAATAATCTATCTGTAATGAAAGAATATATTTACTTTTTGGAAGACAATCTTTTTTTTAAATGACTTGAGATAAATGGTAATTTTTTTGTGGCCTTTTCCCCCTTTTCCTTGTAGTTGTTGTTGCTAGCCAGTCTTATCTGACTCACACATGGCGACTTTATAGGGTTTTCAATGGCCAATTGTTTGGGGATTGCCTCAGGAGTGGATTGACACGTTCTTTCTCCCATCTTTGCTGTGCTGGAAATTGAACCGTGAACCTCATAGACTGCAGAGTGGCGTTCTACCAACTGAGCCAAATCCCAACTCAGAGTGACTCTCATAGGGCGTTTGAATGGCTGTTTCAGAAGTGGGTTGCCATGTCCTTCTCCTGTATTTTTAGTTGGAATAGTATAATTCTTTAAGAGTATATTTGGATAGAATAAATATTTTTACAGTTGTGTGTGTGATGAAGTTTTAGCTGCTGTTTTGACATTAATTCTTTCATAGGATATTAAGGAGAGTGGATAGAGAGATGATGTTAGCTTCCTTTGGTGAAGGAAAAAGACTCATTCAGGTCACCTAGGTTTGCATAGTTTAGGGCTGAAGAAGACAAGAATTCCAACCCCAAGTCCAGTCTCTAAAGAAACCCAGGGAAAAGTTACTGAGATAGAAATAACCAGTACAGCTCTTCTGAGCAGATTCCCTCTCTGCCCCCTAGTGACAGAGTTGATTCTCTGCCACTGGATGATGAGGCTTCCTTTTGTCCTTCTTTTCCTCCGGTTAACAACACTCTCCATCCTAGGTCCTGTTTCTCTCCTTTCTTCTAAATCAGTTTCTGATCATTCATAGTGTTCGTCACACCGTCAACTCCCTCCCTACATTAATGAAGCATCTTCCTGTTCATCTTTTTTCCCTCCTGCTCCTGTTACAAACAGGCTAAGAATCTAGAGCTCATTCTTGTTTCAGACATTTCACTGTTGCTCTTTTTAGGTGGAGCTTTTGTTCATGTGAGAAGTAGGTTCCTACATGAGCCTTAGATGATCTAGTTTTAGCTCAGGTGCTCACTCTAGTCTCTTGAGAGAAGTGGGGTTGTGCTCTATACCTCAGGGTAGGGTATTCTCCCAGCAGGAGAATCACGGTGGGACACTCGTGGATGAAATTTGAAGGAATGACAGGCATTTTCAGAGTACATAGATGGCCAGTTAGAGTGGAGTGAGCAGTTACTTTGGCACATGGAATGCACAAGCTGAAGGTTCTGTCACATATAGACCAGGGACATGCTCATAGTTGACATTCTGTGTATTTTTGCTTCGAATAAGTGATCAGTGAATGAAAAATAATTATTTCACACTTAATTTTTGAGGTTTTCTTTGGAGATCATTGCATATTTTATGTATTATGTCCTTCATTTAATTCATAATTTTTTCTTTCAATTTAATTTTAATTATTTTATGATTATTTCCACCTTTAGCTGGGACATACATAAACTTCTATAGGAAGTTAAACTTGATAATGTTGACTTCTGTAAGCCATGTAAAATTATTTCAGTTTATTTAAAAGGCAATTAAGGTTGCTTCTCATAGTGTTGTCTCTTTGTTGAATAAGTTGCTTCTCTGGGAAGTCCCTGAGCAGGCACTCAGATTATGCAGGTAGCCTTGGCTAAAAGCATAATAAAAGCTTTAAAAATCTGAGATGAGGTCACCTTTCAAATGTGTGTATTACTCTGTTTAACATACTTTTGTGGGTATATTTTATTGTTGTTCATTTGACTTTTGACAAGGTGGAGCTTGTGACCTATCAGTAAGATTTTTCTTCTTTGTTTAATACTTTTTCCTTTCACTGTCCAAATCTGAGCACTTACTATATGCTGGGCACAAAGAAAGTGATGCAATTTTTATCTAATTCAGGCATATAGTAAGCTCGTGATTGTCATATTTACAATACACCTGGCAGTTGTAAGTACTTGTAAGTTGTAAGTTGTAAGTAGTTTGAACACTAGTTTCCTTGATTAGGCAACAATTTTCCTTCGTTTATAAAAGCATCTGTGGTATACTTTCAGATGTCATGCTATGTCTGTTTTCTTCTATAGCTGATATTTGGGATATATTAATAGAAAAAAGAATAAACTTCATCATTATTTCATTAGAAAAGGAACACTTCATAGCTTAGAATAACTTTCTTACAAGGTTATGCTTTATCTATGATATGTGAGAGTTTCCTTTTCCAGTATTATCACTAAAAACATAAAATCTGACCAAAAAAAGTGAAATTAAATGATAAATAGCACAGAGGATTTTTAGCATTCAAACTAGATGTATTATCTTCCAATTTGAACAGGAAAGTACAGTTGGGTGCTCTGATGTTACTAACTCAACTCTCAGTGCTGATTTTCTCTTTGGTCTCAGAAGAAAAATGCAACCCTAAATAAGAGACAGGGATGTTTTGAAAATAAAATATCATCATACCAATGAAAGCAGTTTTGAAAAATGGAAAGAAGCTTACAAATTTATCTTCATCAGAGGCTGACCTAGTTTATACAGATTACTAATTGGAAATTAAGAGTTGCATTGGGCACAAGTTCTTAATAGGATGACATCTCTTTTAGCATTCATAATAAGTTATTATAATTTGTTTCCATGTATATCTCCTCTAGTAGATTGACAGGTAAATTTCTTCTTCTCTATTCCAAGGCCACAATACATTGTCAAACATTGAGTGAGTGTTTGACAAGTGTTCATTGAATAACTAAAACTGGGGAACAAATAAGGGAAGAGCAATGTTTACAATATCATAATCTGATCACTACAAGCTATTGAAGAAACTTTAAGTCATATTTTACAGAAAGAGATAGCTCCATGAAAGAGATAGCTAAGTCATTGATTCCTGTGTGCCTCAAACTACGATACTGAAGACTTGTTCCTTTCGTTTTACTTTATTTTTATTTTTATTTTTTTGCTGTAAATGGTTACACTAAACTATAAAGAAAGATGTGCTCCTGGGAATATTGTCCTCATTAGTTGTAATAAGTGGATTTTTCATTGTCTAAAGAAAAGTATTGTTTTTATTTGATTTTAAGTGTGTTCATGCATAGCACAGTGAAGAAAACCAGTTTGCCTGGCTTTATCTAGAGATAAGGTCCCCAGGGGAGTGACTGCCCATGGCTAATGCTTGCTAATACTTTCCCCTTAATAAAGAAATTCAGAGAATTAAGAAGACTGGTCTTTGTTCATTTACTTCTTTTAACTGCTCACATAGTCGGTATTACATGATCTATTTTTGATATCACGGTGTCGAAATGTCTTTGCAAAAGTTTACACGTAAGCAGACTGTGACTTATTGGAAAAGGGAAATTTGGTTTTCCAGTTTATATTTTCAATACAAGGCATAACTTTTCCTCGATTCCATTTTTTTGGCAGATAACATGATCTCACATTAGTGTAGTACTTATAGCTTTGAATTGCTTTCATACATGAACTCCAATGAAAAATACCCCGAGGAGAGTGAGTCAGGATAGAATTATTAGCACTGTGTTGCCAGTGCCCTATGGGTTATTTTGACCAAACTTCTGTGTAACATATTTCATTGTCAAATGAAATTAGACATTTTCATTATGGTGACATTTCTACACATTTTATTCTTTGGATAAGTCTGCAAACAAAGAAGAGTTTTGCTATATCTACTTTAAACTGTATCTTTGGGTTTTATGAGATTAAGCTCAAATGAAATGATTGCTATCTTCTTTGCTCACAGATAGGAAGCTATCTTCATGTATCACAGAATAATTGAAAAGTCAGAGATAGTTTTAAAGTTTTGTTAAGACAGGAAAAAACTCCTTTTGATGAGGAAAATGCGAGAAGGCTGAGCAGAAAGATGTTCACACTTGGGTAAATATGCTTGTACTTTGCCAGGCAAGATAGCATATGCCTATAATCCAAGCAATTTGAGAAGCTGAGGAAGCAGGATCTGAGTTCGAGGTCAGAGGCAGCCTGCACAATTTAGCAAGATGTCATCTCAAAATAAAAACTAAAAGAAAGGGAAAGGAGTTGCCAAGGGTATGACTCAGTGGTAGAATTCCTAAATAGCATGTGCGAGGCTTGGGTTCAAGCCCCCAGTGTTACAACACAAAAACAAAACAAAGCAAACAAAATAAGCTTGTTCTTTCTAAGTATTTTATATATTCTTTTTTTGCCCAGCCCTTCATATATCTTATGAGATTAGGGAGGAAATGATTCAAATATATATTTATAATGCATGCCCTGTTTTTTCCATGGTTAAAGTTTATTGAATTCTGTTCGATTTGGAATGAGTGATAACAGAGCGGGGAAAATGGAGAAGAAAATTCTAAAGAGAATCAGGTGCTTTGAGGGAGAAGTGTATGTTGTGATAGTATATTTGAATATATTTAAGAGAAAAGAAAAATGTTCATATTTTATAAAAGAATGATGAAAAATGAAATTTCATAAGCTAATTTTTATTGATTTAATAACTGATATTTGAGAAATTTATGATCCTCTATGATATTTTGTGAGGCTGTGACATGTACCAGCATACAGACTTCAAAATGAAATTTTGTGAAGTTGTAGATCCATGTGTCTGATATATCCGTAAGTTTCTTCTAAAACAAAATTGGATTTACGTTACCAGTTCTATAACCACTGACAGTTCAAGGGTTGGTTTTTTTATGGGCCATACAGGTATCAGATAATAGACATAAAACCCTAAGGTAGTGAAAAGCTATTAAAGATATAGATATCAAAGCACATAATTGCTCTAGAAACTTCTATGACCAGGTAGTAGGATACTAAGGATTTACTTAGCAGAGTTTCTTTGTGCAGTTTCAAAAAATAAGAAAATACTTGTCAGAATAGGAAAAGATCAGAATGATTCTATTTAACAACCAATAAGTATTTTGTTTGCTTTCACTGAAAAATATAACATTCATTCATCAGTAATGAAGAAATATTCACTTTGTGTAATTCTTACATGAAAAATATTCCATGCAACACATTATATAACCAACTAATGAAATTGTTCATGTCTCCTAAATTTGTTAATTTACTATTTTTTTCAGCATTGAAAGGTTGGACCCCGGGCCTCATGCATGCTAGGCTAGTACTCTATCACTGAGCTGTACCCTCACCTCTCCATTTAATTTTTCAATTTATTATTATTATTTTTTTATTTTAAGACAGTCTTGCTAATTTAAGCAGGCTGCCTCTAGCTTTGCAATGCTCTTGCCTTAGCCTCTCGAGTAGCTGGGATTATAAGCATGTGCCACAGCACCAGGCTTTAATTTATAATTTTAAAAACTGCTCTCAATTATCTTTAACAGAAATGAGGATATACTTAATACCATAGTATCCCAACCTAAATCTGATGAAAGACATATTATGTCTTAAGCAAACATAAAAATTTTAAATTCCCTCCCTTTAATCTGAAAAATCTACTGAAGGCTCCTATGAAAGTCCTTCTTAAGCATCTAGCAAAAATAAACATCTTTAAAACACCAAAAGAGTAGCTGAATAACCATTCTGTAGGAAACCTATTTTCTTCAACATAGCAGTCAATCATTTTGGCCCATTATGTTTATAATGAGAGCCCATTTTAGGGGAAGCCATATAAAAATTCAACAATGTGTATATGTCAGGTAATAACATACATCTGAGAGTAATTATTTGGTTTTACTTGACAGAAAACCAGTTAGAATCAGTTAAACAGAACAAAATATACATTGCTTAGCATGATCAAAAGTTCTAGAGCAGTGCTTTAGGCATAGCTGAATCTAGGCATTATTTCTTTCTTTCCCACTATTCTGTTTTCCACTTAGTCATTTCAAAGCAAGAAACCTGAGGTCAAAATAGTCTCCAGGCATTCAGTCCTCAAGTTAGCTAACTCACATGGAAAAGGATTGCTTCTGCCCACTCTTAGAAAAAGGTGCTCATTTTATTATCCTTAACTTAGATCACGTTTCCATTCATGACTAAATACTTATGACTAGGATCACGGTGTTCTCACTCTCCACTCCTGGAACTAGCACTGAGTTCCTAGCCAAACATAACCACCAGAAAGGAGGAGAAAAGTGTAGGTCTGCCAAGGAACCCCGGATGCTATCACCAGAATTTTGGGGGTTGGGAGAAGGGTTAGGGTAGTGACAGGAAAGCATGATATATGTATATACTAAGTTAAAAAAAGAGTGAAGTGGACTCTGCTATGTGAAAACATAACTGAACACAGAGCAGCAATTTAAAATAGAATGCCAATAGTTGGTAATGGAGTAACATAAGCATGATTGTAAAATATTGATACTGAAAATGTTGTATTACTAAAGAAAAACATGACGCATAAGCAATCATCATATAAAATACTTGTGATGTTTGCATCTCTGAGAGTGTTTCTGCACCTATAAAATAATAATTATGGTTAATAGTAGAAACATTTATAAAGGCCTTTATTGAATAGGCACTCTATTTTCATAAATCAGGAAATATATTTGCATAGTTTTATGGCTTTTGGTAGTAGTATAAAGTATTTTAAAAACTAAGAGTGACTTTTGACAAAGGTGTTATATAGATGTTTTCTTTCAGCACATGGATAACAAAGAACATGGTCATATAATTCTCATCTTGTCTGTGCCTGACTCATGCCGTCATATTTTCAGTTGCATCATAATCTTGTAGAAGCTGGACACTGAATAAGGGAGGCAGGAGAAGAATTAATGCTTTTGAGTTACAGTGCTGGAGATGAATATTGAAAATACCATGGACTGCCCAAAGAACCCACAGATCTATGCTAGAAGTGCAACCAGAGTGTTCCTTGGAAGCAAAGATGGCTAGACTGCATCGTACGTGGACATGTAGTCAGGAGGGACCAATTTCTGGAGAAAGACATCATGTTTGGGAGAGTGGCGAGTCAATTACAAAAAGGAAGACCCTCAACTAGATGATTGACACAGTATCTGCACCAATGGGCTTAAACATAAAAACGATCTTGTCCCTGGCACAGAATCAAGGAGTATTTTATTCTGTTGAACATAGGGTTGCTATGAGTCAGACGCAACACCTAACAACAACAACAAAAGATGAAAGAAGCAAAGAGGAAAGAAAGACGGAAGAAAGGAAAGAAGAGGGAAAGAGAGAACTTAAAATATGGGGAACTATTTGAAAAAAAATCCTTCCAAAAATTTTGGTGCTGAAATCCATAAAATGGTGTTTTACAAATAATTGAAGTGTTAGTGCAATAAATGAATACCTAATTAGTTACAAAAAGTAAAACTTAATGGAATCTAAAAAACAGATAAATAACTTTTTTTTTTTTGTGGTGCTGGGGGTTGAACCCAGGGCCTCGCATTTGCATGCTTTGCAAATGCTGTACCACTGATCTGCACCCTTAGCCCAATTTTTTACTTTTTTGAGACAAGGTCTCGCTAAATTATGCAGGCTGCCTCTTGTCTTGAACTTGCAATCCTTATGCCTCTGCCTCCCCAGTTGCTGGGATTACAGGCATGTGCCACCATGCCTGGCTAAATAATATTTTAATTGTTAATTAAATAATTCTTTAACAACTTTAATAATGACAGACTCAGATAATTTAAGTAACTTGCTCAAGGTCACCAACTGGAATGGAGTCATGAGTAGAATTTCCAGATATTAACCTCAGAGACTGACATTTTAATCACTGTGTTCCACTAGTCTCTTTAATTAAATAAGGGTATTCAATAAAGCATTTCACATCCATTGCATGTTTTAAAAATGCATTTCATGTATGCACAAATTTCAGCAGAATAAAAGATGCAAAGCATGACTCTCTCTACTTTTTTATGGTTAAAATGATAGTATTTTTGGGTATTAGTACGTAAACTTGAAAGAAAATATAATTAATACTTATCTCTTGGAGCTTTACTTAGTGTTCACTTCTAGGTTTCTTTTCATATAGTGCAGTATTAAAATGTTCTAGAATGAACACATATCAATTTATTTTGTAGAAAAATCATGAAAAGATGTTTTCTATTTACTTATTGTTATTAAATACCTGCCCACAACCATAACGCTGTGGCATCTGATCCCATCAAATCTTGGACACTAAGTACGGTCTGGCCTTGATAGTACTTGGATAGGGGACTTCCTGGAAACATCAGGTGCTGTAGCCTTGGGAGAAGGACCCGGCAATCCATGCCCAAAAGCAATCAGTCATCGAAAACCCTATGAACAGCAGAGAAGCACTAACAATACTGTTTCACCTACTGTATTTAAGTTTGCAATGAGTCTGACACGGACTTGGCAGTACCTAACAATAATAACAGCAACACTAAATACCTATTCCAGGAAAATTTGTCTTACAACTGGGAGAGAAAATAATAAAAGCCAAAAAAGGGTGGGGGGAGAAAACAGAAACAAAATTGTTGTCTCTCACCTCGTATTACATGAAATGTACAATAAAAATTGGGAAAAAGCACAAAAGACTTAATGGGAAAAATGGGTACAAAGTTAATATTATATAAACAAAAAACAGTGAGCCAATTCTTATGTTATAATTCAGTTTTCCTATTGAATCATTGTTCTTAGGTGCCATCAAGTCAGGTCTGACTCATAGCAACCCTATGTACAACAGAACCAAACACTACTCAACACTGTGCCATGTCCAGCACTATTCCAGTTCTTCTGTACTATTCATGGAGTTTTTAATGTCAGATAGTTTTGAGATTTTTTCTGGATTGGGTTTCCAGGTCCTCTTCCCATTTGGGGGGTGCTGGAGATTGAACCTAGAGCCTCAGAGAGCACAGAGGAGCAATCTACCAACTGAGTTAAACCCCAGGCCACTGAATTAATATACACGTAAAGAATCTTGATAAACACAGTATTGGGAGATTGAGGTGAGATTTGCAAGCTTTTCTACTGCCCTGCAAGGGTAATTTACCCCCGTTTTCAGGAAGATTACATTAATTTTATATAGGTATTTATCCAGAAATTTCCATTCTCTAATAATAAGAAGTTTAAATAATGGTTTGTATGAATATAACAGTAAAATATATACTTGAATGAATCATTCAATACTGTGTTTTACAAACTTTGAAGTTATTTGTTTCTCAAAGCAACACTATGTCAGATTGTGAGGATGAGGAGGCTGACGCATGTCCTGGTCTATAGTGAGAATTTTACAGTGAAGTTTAGAATATTTTCCAGAAGAATACAGTCATGCATTTTTAATTAAGTTATTCTAACTAAAGTCTGCTCATTAGTGTTTTCTAGATAGCTTTTGTTTTAAAAAGAAAACTTAAAAATGGAAGATGAGAATAGTGCAAAAAAGAGTTACATTCATATGGTGGCAAGTTATATCAATATTAAGGTGAACAGCCCAACTTCATGAGTATGTTGGAAAAATAGGGAAAGATAACCCAAATAAATATCAGAGTTTAACTATAAACTAGCCATAAGGCTCCATAAACTTTGTGGGTCGATAAAAGCATTCCTAGAAGTTATGTATAGGATGCATAATGGAGAAAGCCATTGCTGTATTACTCTGTACCCCATCATCATTTACTAATAAAGGGAAAAAAGGTATTTATTTGAAGACTTATCTAGTAATATAGCAATGTGGTTTTGCACTATAGGTTAAAGAAAGTAGGAAACAAAATTTTCTGTGTCATTCAATTCCAGTTTTAGAAAAAGGGAATAGTTTGAATATGTTAATTATTATATTTTATCTTAATACAGACAAATTTGTTTTCTTTTTATAATTTTCTATATTTTCAAATATTTTACAATAAATACACATACATGTTCACATTTCTGAACCATTTCTGGGATAGTCAACCCTTTCTGTGATGAGATTTCTTTCTTTCTCTGAATTCCCATTCCATTAAAAAAACAAAAAAGGTACTCTACCCTCGTAATGATTTCATTCAGCCAAATATCATTAACTCAAGTAAGTTTTGTAATCTTGGGACTAGTTGTCACAACTTTCAGTCTAGACTGAGTCTTGCATAAAGGTCAGAGTTTGGGAAATGTTAATTTTTAAAAAGATTAAAGACTATACAAGAATTTATTGAGGCTGAAAAAATTTAATAACCATATGTTTCATAGGATTTCAGTAGAGTGAGTGGCTTGATAATTGTTCTACTTGTAATTAGGAAAAATTTCAAAGCATTACTTAAAGTTCTATGACACATGCAGAGGAGAAAACTAGATTGAATTAGTTTTTAAATTGGTAAATTTAAAATTTATGTGGAGTTTGAAAGAGTTTGTCGTGTCTCATTCACTATCACTTTTTTAATTATCATTTTGAGAGCTGAGAGTATAGAACTCACACTCTGTGTGGAAAAATGGCAGGTGACTTAAATTCTTGTTCCTGCTTGATATCTCTGGGAATAACAAAGCCCAGGGTCAGAACAGTCTTACTCTTATTCTATTCCTATTTAAGTTGAATTTCAAGGACCTTCCCACCTTTGTAACTCATAAGTAGCCTAAGTTTATTTTTTTGTATTACCAACTAACAAAAATACACGTTTATAGGAAACAATCAGCTTGCTTTACCCTTTTCCTACCATGTGTCTTCAGAGCCACATTGGCACCTTTTATGATCATCATAAAAGTGGTCTGAGATGTCATGCGATGATCAATAGAAATATCTTTTGACTTGACTTCTTTGTAGAACTTGGTTTTATTATATATGGAACATCTAAAGATGTAAGTGTTACATCAACAAGTTGCAACTTCTAGTTGTGCTGCAATACTACTAATGCTTTTCTTAGTACTGCTGGGAAAAAATGAAAGTTCTGTTAAAGGAATGATTGCTTTCACTTAACATACACATTTCCAAATTGTATACGAATGTGTAGTAGTGACTAAACATATCAAGTTGAATGTTATTTTCATAATAAATTTTTAAGAAACATTTGAATTGGAAATTAGGATTTTATATTTTAAAATAAAAATAATGTTCGAAAGGGCAGCCCATAAACTAATCTCATTTTTTGCAGGATTATTCAAATTCCCTTTCTATGAACAAGTCTAATTATATCATACATGAGAAAATAGATCTAGTTCAGAGTAAATGTCATTTTCCTGCAAGAAGAAAGACAGAAGTAGGCCTAAGTTCATTCTTATTTCTGGTAAGGGTATTTTATGCTCTTTTTTTATTCTGTCACATTACATAAAATATTCACCTTTGAGAATATTTCTGCAGTAACGCTGGATTTCAGTCAATCCAAGATAGAAATAATAACTCTGGAATTACTAAGTTGACTGACCATTTTAATGAAAATATGTACTTTGTTATAATATTTTGTAATGAGATTTATTGAACAGGTTGGTTAATAGTTGTTATCCTGGATAATTGCTCTCTATTTTCTTTTGTAAGATCAATATTTGCCACAAATACATACAGAATTTACCTTTGTCCTGAAAAAGAACTAATTTTACCCCCACTTTTCTCTCACCAAAGACAAATACATGAGAAAAGCATGATATGGTAAATCACTCTGGAAATCTTAGCATGGTTTCATGGTTATCTCTTTGCTATATGTCTTGTTTGAAATGATCTGACCTGGATGAACATACTATTTCTAGAGCTGGAAGTATATTACAATACAACACACACATTTTAATGAAAAATAAAATGAATCATATCATTCGTACACCCTGTTGTTGTTGTTAGGTGTTGTAGAATCGGGTCCAACCCCTGGTGACTCTCATAGGGTTTTCAATGGCTGATTGTTTCAGGATTGCTTTGAGAGTGTATTCCTACATCCATCTCCCATTTTTGCAGTGTGGGGGATAGAACCCCAGTCCTCAGAGAGTTCAGGGATGCATTTTACCAACTGAGCTAAACCTCAGCCTTCGTACACCCTAAGATCCAGTAATTGAACAGAGAACACCATATGGCTTAATAAACAATAGCATCACTGGGCGGGCAAACATTCTTTATCACTAAAATTATAAAATATCTACAGGCAACTTTAAAATATATTCTGTTCATATTTTAATCAGATATTTAAGTTTTCTTCTATGGCAGATGCTTTTTATGATCCACCTATAACCTTTCTCTGTAAGTGCTGCTAGCCCTGCTGGCAGAATTTCCAATGCCATTTCATGCATTTCTTTACCTAAGGGATTCTTCGGCCATCAAAGACACCTTTGCCAGCAAAACTAGGCTGGAAGTCTCAGGGAATTAACACCCTGGGAACAGTTTCAGCTAATGACCAAGGAGAACTGGTGTATAAATATACCAGCTGTCATTCTTCAGGTGAGATGTATCTAAGGCATGCCCTACACTGGATGTCAGATTTTCCCCAGCTAGCTTGCTCTGGCCTTGCCAACAGTGTTGCTAGGCCTCATGCACTCTCTAGGACTAAGAGCCCTTCCACCACTTGTCTCACTGCTTTTTCCCTACTGATATTTCGTTGGAGCATCTCCTCTCGAATAAATATCTTGAACTTAATTGGCACCTCAGTATTTACTTCTCGGGCAACCTAAACTAAGATCTCTGCTTTCTTTCTGTCCAAAGTTATATTAGAAAATGAAAATGAAAATAGAGTGAACAAATAGAATGCACTTATGAAGAAGATTGTGCTTAAGATGGAAATAAAGGTATTTTTCAGAATGTTCAGAGGTTGAAATACAAACACAAAGTCAGGAATAAAATGATACTTGAAGAAAGTAAAAAATATAGATCATTGCTGGGTTTGGTGATAAACACCTATAATCCTAGCTCTTGGGAGGCAGAGGTAGGAGGATCATGTATTTGATGCCAGCCTGTGGAACCATGCTTCAAAAAGCAAGCTCAGTGGTAGAGTGATTGTCTAGCATATGCAAGGCCCTGGGTTTGATCCCCAGCACTTTGTGTGTGTGTGCATGTGTGCGTACAACTGTATGTGTCAGGCATCAGTATTATCTATCTCAGGATGTATGTATTAAATTTACAGTGAAGGCAGGACTAAAGATTTAGGTATATATTTCTTCATTTTGAGAAAAATATCTGCCCAGTGTTTTAGCGAAAATTACCTATGGTTGTTCTTCCAGTATTTAAATTTATATTAGAGGTACATTGGAAATGACTGAATTAAGGGAAGACAATTTGTCCTGTTGTATCTAGAAAGATTATTTTTATATTGTACCTTTGGGGTAAAAAGTTAAGTCTTAACCAATTGATATGTCTGTTCTGGTAATAGTATGATAATGAATATAAGGATAAGCTATCCTTTCTGCAGGAGTCCAAGTGGAATGAAAATGAAAGTAAATCACTTCTTTCTAATAATATATTTCACATTCTTAATCACCATGAACAGGGTATGTGTGTGGTTAGTCTAATTAGCTAAGATGTGGAAGAGCTGACCTACTTGTATAGCTTGAGGGAGAAAGGCATATATTGTCAATCAACTTTCCTTGTGCTGTAATAGTAGCCTATGTATGAGTTCAAACACTTAGCTCATAAAGCAGTCCTGCTATTTGCTATTATCTAGTAACATGTAACAGCACCTTTTCAAAAATTACATATTTTATTAATGGTTTTCTACCATATGGTAACATTCTGAAAATTTCACAAGAAACATATTCAGAATTTTGGGAGATGTATTATCAAATATAACCTCTATAACAATATACTAACCTCTAAATTAAAACATACATAAATGTACTTATTGGTAAGTACTACTAACTTCAGTTTTAATTTTATTTTTAGTTATCTGTGATTTCATCTGATAGAAAGTGATGGAAGAAAAATTTTGATGGCAGCTATATGATTCAAGCTATATAAAACCAAGTGTCCGAATATTCTTTCAACTATATTTGAGCATACTCAGGTAAGAACAAATGATTACTTCTATACTTCCTTCTGCTTCCAAAAAAGATTAGAAACTATGAACAATGGTTGTATTTTGTATTGAGTATTGAAGACATAGTTTTATTATATGAAATACCAAAACTCATAAAAGTAAAAGTAAAAAAAGTCAAAAATAGCAACAAAAGCC